>JAQFYR010001181.1:0-10589 GCA_034694985.1 Campodea silvestrii
TCGGCCGTAGGAGTAGCTGCTCGGCCTAAAAAACGACTCTGGAAACGAGTACCAGGGGTTCTGCTTGTTGGGGACGTTACTGAAGAAATGCTGTCTTTTCTCTCTGGAACATCTTTAGATGTTGACGAAGTTGATGAATAGCGACTTTGTGGTGTTGACGCTCCACTATTATCCTTTTCTGAACTATGTTTCGAACTTGCAGCCGGCGGTTCTTTAATATTTGATAAATATTTTTGTTTTACTTCGTCAGCTGAAAACACAGCACCTGTATTATGCGATGAACTGGCCGAAGATTCTGAAGATGCGCTGTCTGAGCTGTTTGATCTAGGCTTAAATCTATCTTGAGCAAGTTTTGCTGGTGCTTTTGATCCATCAGGCTCTTCCAGATTAACAGAGCTTCCAGATGATGTTCTTGAATAAGGTTTCGCAGCTGGTGTTGCCCATTTACTGTTGACAGGTGTTTCTGGTTCTGGTTCTGTTTTACTTGACTGACCAGTTGAACGTTTTCTGCTGTTGACCACAGTACTATCATCAGAATCAGGGCCTGATGTAATGTCTGGTTTTGGGGTTTCCTGGTTTGAAGACTGTCTTGAAGCTGGAAGATGTCGCTTCTCAGTCGTTGTGGGAGTTGTTGGGTGACTATTTCTGCCTTGCTCGTCACTTTTTTCTTCTTGCTGTGATGCGCTGACTTTTCTTTGACGCACTGATTCAACTTTAGCTTCTTCTTGTTTTAATGCTGCTACACGTGTGTTTTCTACTTGGGTTTGTTCTTTATTTTGTTTTTTAATTTTTGATATTTCATCATCTTCACTTTGCTGTCTTCTCCATGCTGGTGTCTGAGTTGGTTCTTTGCCTTTGGGTGTTGGTTTTGGTACTGGTTCCTTATCCTTCTTTTTTTCTTTAAGCTGTGGCTCTTGTAACCTCATTATCACGCGTGGAGAGTCAAAAAGTCGTGTAATTCCACTTAATGGTCCTCTACCTACGTCCTCTGTATCTAAAACCTTTTCTCTTTCCTTTCTTGGGGGCTGGTCTGACTGTTCAGAGAAACGCACAGATCGTCCAGATGGCTCATTATCAGAATCACCTGCTTCAGGAAGATGTCTTGTGAATCGTGATCTGAATCTTGATCTTCTGCTATCTGAATCATACGAACTTTCATAATCGCCACCGTATTCACCTCGATTACCGTATCGAGGAGAATCGTGGCTGGCTCTTTCTCTATTATTTCCCCTCTCACCAAACCTTCTTCCCCCTAAAGGTGATGTTCTACCACTCCCTTCCTCTTCACCGTAAGGATACAAACTTCGATCTTCTTTCTGGCGAAATTGAGCGGCCAATCTATGATCACTTTTACTTCTCATTAATCCTGGTCCAATAGCTGGAGGTGCCAATACATTTCCTCCTGATTGCGTAGGAACATTAATAGTGAGATCACCATACGCTGCTAATGTATTAACGAGTTGATTGGGATCTGGAGCAACCGAAAACCGAACACGCCTGCTGTAATCTCCAGTTTCATAATCGAAACTACGTATGAATTCTACTGTTCTTAGAAAAATGTCTTTTGTGTCCATTAATTCACAGTCGTCCCAATTGTTCGTAGAATTTTCAGTCATATGTTTTTCAGCAAGTTCACAGTTACTTTGGATGTTAGATATTTCTTGCTCCAAATTATCTTTAAGCGTCGTTAGATTTCGGAATTCCGTTGATAAATACCGTTCAATTTCACCTTTCAAATATTCCATTCTATCTTTTAAAGCTTTTGTTAAACGACGATAAATCTCATCGATTTCCTCCGTAACCGAAGTGCAATTTTGTTGAAGTTGTAGGGTGTTCTTCTCAATTAATGCTAGTACATCTTGTAAACGGTGAACTGTACGTCGAATTTGGTTGTTAATTCGTGCAATTTCTCGTTTCAGCACATCCATATGAGCATCTTTACAATCTGTGCATACTTTCTTCTCGCAATGAGCACAAGCAGAACAATACGCTTTTTCTGAACATACATTGCATCTTTCCATCACTTGACCGGATGTTGGATCTGGAAGTTCTCCTGTGATTTCGATGTGAAGTTCCAAGAATCTTTGTAAGGTAACATTGGTTGGAAAGCCTTGCACTCCTTGGTATGGAATCCTGTGTTCAGCACGACATTCTGGACATTTTACCTACAAAGAATAGTAAAGTATTAGCCTATATTTTAAATACCCTAAAATAGTTGTTGTCATAGGCCTACATGTTGTTATTTCTCAAGAATAAAAGAAACAATCAATTCGCTTGTGTAATTTCATTTCAGTCTCATTATATAAATACATCTGCGTTACTTTTCAATAGATTAATTCCAGTTCAGAAAATAAAAAAGTTAGTTCGTGATTTATAGTTTTATTACAGAGAAATATTTCAGTTTTCACAACTTAAACATCAAAACAAAAGCTCGACCTACTAATACACGTCTGTCTAGGGTTAACGTCTGTGCCAGCTATGATTAAATAGATAAAAAAATACTAACACCTTGAACTGATATTACTTAGAACTTTTTTGATATACTACAAAATACTCAAATATCGAAGTTTTCATGTGGCACGATGAAAAAAAAAACAGCTCATGATTATGGAAATGATCGTTTATAGGAAGAGTATACATACACATGGAATGTTACAAAGACACCATTTTGAAACGTCTAACCAGGTATGATGATTATTTAACTGCTCAATAAACATATTTTGACGTGGCACGTGATTTATCTTATCTGATTTTTGCATGACAACTGACAAGCTGCAGTATCTCAGAAACAGGAAGAAAATAACGCAATAAAATTCAATATATGAACATATTTCAGTTCTTTAAATACCAACATTTTGCTAAATATTTAATTTTTCCTTGCAATGAATAAATGAATTTAAAGAAGCTGTAGTCTTGTCTATTGTGAAGTGAAACTCATCGATAAGATATACATGTTGGCTTGAAAGATCGAAGAGGCGAGAACGTGAGAAATCCCTGCAAGTGAAAAGCAGAGGAAACTGCCGAGGGCAAAATTAGATTGAACGCAGAAGAAAAGGGTGAAAATCATTTCATGGGAACGATCCATACCATGGATTTCTGCAATATCCATGATTACATTCACGGGTTGGCCGCTTCTAGGTAAATCAACATTCAACACTATCTCGTTTCAAGTTCTTACATTGTCTACAGTCTATACTATGTAGTTCTTCAAGTACAGTTCATTTGTGTGTTTCGTAGGTATATAGCATTGTACTGAATGGGATGTTTACATAGTTGAAATGAAACTTTTATGAATGTTAGAAATAGATGAATTGCGTTACAGGCTATTGTATTTGTGCTGTACATATATTTGTTTTTCCCAAGATCAAACCCATTTTGCGAGTCGTAGTTTAATGGAAATGGAGTAACAATTTTTTCTAAATAATAATAATAATAAAAAAATCGATGCTGTTTTTCTTGAAGTCTTTAAACAGGAGTCCTAACTCGATTATCATGAGAAAGTATATTTTTATATTCACATCTTGTTTGTGTGTTCTTTTGTGTTACGTAATTACTGATAGTAAACTTTTAAAAAAATTACTAAGAAACGAAAAAAAAACATTTTTCTTTTTTTTTTCAAATTCATTTGTCTGGATTACTTGTCAATAGACTGAAGGTGCCTGTTGATCCTTTTGAATACATGTTTTAAAATCGATCGCAATTTTTGTTATCGATAATATATGTACAAAACTCCGTCTTGATCATTATTTGAAAGACATTTTATGTTTTTAAGAAGCATAAAAGATGCTCTAAAAGAAACTCAAGTCTCAAAATGTTCAAAATTTTCAATGAAAAAAATAAACAAACTTACGAAATTACATTTTTCCAATCTAATGGCCATTCAAAAGAAAAAATAAATTATTCCCTATATTGTGAATTGAAACTGCAATGATGTTTTTTTGTGAGTTATCAACTTTTATTTTCACTCTGTTATGTTTCTTGACTTTCTTCGTGTCATTGTAATATTTTTATTATTTTCATGATACTGTTCATAAATGAAGATGATGTATATCTTTAAGGTTAATTATAAGAGGTGCTCCAAGTAGATGCCCTAAATTTGACCAATAAAAGTCGTCTACCATTATTATTAATGTTATAAGAACAACCTCTTAATCATAGATACTCCTTTTAACCTTTAGTTTAATTCGATTTTATTTGTTGGTTTAAATTGGCAATCGAAACATCAAATCGACTTTTCAATTAAAATTTTTAGTAGATTTCAAATGCGCGTATTTTATCGGCTAAATTACTTTAAATATAATTGGAGATAATTCTTACTTTGTAAATTAATTTCTAACGCAATGCAATTGTATTGTTGTGTACATTTAATTAAAGCATGTAAATAATTTTCTTTTTATTATTTGTGTGCTTCAGATTTTTCATAGATCATGTAAATATTTTTTACCTACAACTCTGCATTATATTTTATGATCTATTTATTTACGTCATATGAAAAAAGAACCTGTTACGTTTCATTGGTAATACCTATATGCTTTGAATATAGTTCGCAATCGTTATAATTTTTCTCGTACTTGACAGAACTATATAGGAACCTTACAACGCTACTGAATGAAATATTTACTTAAAATACACCACATTTGAATATATATTTACAATTATTATGGACAGCGATATTTCTATTTTTCTTTTTGGTAATATTTAAAGAGCATAATTATTATTTTTCGCTTTTGTTTGCCAGTTTATCCAATATCAACAACAATACTACGTTCCATCTTATATATATTACAGAATTTATGATCCTGTAGATAAGTTCATCTTTCTTATGAGCTTTGTTGGGCGTGTGTATCACTTGTAAAATATTTATATAACCAAACAAAGGCATCATCATAAGTAATCAAACTTTTCTTGTGGACGAACTACTGTATGTCACATTTGAAAAACGTACAAATTGTGTACAAAAGTACAGGAAAAGCTAGTTGATATTCATTATTTAAACCTTCCATTAACTCAAGCACGCACTGCAAATTGTAATATGATCTTTTGTTTTGTAAAGAGGTTACGTTTGTACTTACTTGTCGTCTGACATAATCAACTAGGCCTTCCATGCATGGTTCCATACAGAAGGAATGCTGGCATGGCAGAAGTTTAGGATTTCTGTACCGGTCCAAGCAAATGGCACACGTTAGCAATTGATCGAATTGCTCCATCTTTAAGGTTGTATTCACCTCTTTCTTGATTTGATCTGTAGGAGAGAAGATAAAATCATCGTAAGATTAATTTTATTCATTTTACAAATCTCAATTACACCATGAAAAAGTAAAAACACGATTAGTAAATGAGCGATTTTCGTAACTCATTCTGTTTATTTTGTAACCAGTTTTTAAACAGCAATGCCTTTACTCCACAACTAATTTTCAAATAACAATCTCAGAATTAAATCTACAAGCTACTTAAAATTTGAAATCGTCGAGTTTTTCATTTTTAAGTAGAAAATATTTGTAGTACGGGAATGCGCTGTTGACAATTCCAGAAATCCTCTGTCAGTATATCCTTATACTTATGGACTCTTAATTTTACACAGTCAAAGATTAAATTCTTCACATTGACACACTATGCGTTGAATAAAGGTGACTTTGATTGTTAAAGTTGTTAAGAATTAAACTTATATCTGTTTCAAAACTAATTAACGATAAAACTAATTATTGCGATCGTAAATCTTCAAGTTATGTAATTTATTGCGGAAGATTAGTTCAGCATCAATCAAAATCGAAGATATAATCAGAACTTTAATGGAACTTTTCCCCTAATTGCAAAACTCAGGTGTGTTTTGATATATAAAAAAGTAAAAGAGAAAAAAGAAAACGCGTAAATTCTTTCTCCTATTTTTTTCAGCTGGAATTACTATACGAAAGTAATTACAAGATCACCTTAGAATAAGTGCTCTGAGATTTAGAAGTGACGAAAAGAGTGATGAGTTTCCTAAAATACTAACAGTATCAGAAAGAGATATTATATTTCTATTAATAAACGAGTACGATGATACATGTTTGTGCTTGTGGGTTCCAAAATGACATTGAGCTACTTAAGGTTTATTGCATGAGTAATGATGTCGAGAGAGATTTGTTCAAAGAACTTTTACCTTACTGTAGTTGAAGCGTCCAAATAATCTTTCTTTTCTTGGCACTTTTCTTAAGGTTATTCTACTTAAATAGGCCAAAGCCCTACAAATGAGGAGTTACAACGGGAGTGTGTCGAAGGAATTTCACAAACATCATAGTAAAGCAAACATGGATTTTTGTTTTAGTTATATTGTTTTGGTTACCTAATTTTTAGTATAGCTTTCACTTCGATTAAGTTTTGGCTCCTGTCTTATGTATGTATTGTTGGTGTACTAGAATGCCATTAAGTGACACAGTACTGGCCAAAGATCATTCTAGCATTTATAAATTTCTATTCGTACTGTATTTTCCATTGCAGGAATCAATAAATAGAATTTCGTCAATAGGAACTATTAATTAATGTGCACCGATATTTTGAAAAGTGATTGGCTATGGATTCTGGAGATTTTTTGAAAAAGCGCAACAAAGAGAAGAAACTGAAAACAATGGTATTGAGTCAGATTCAAAATACACGGAACGTACTAACGTAGCTACTTTAGTGGTATTTTTTTTGGGCAGTTGAAACATACACTGAAAGCAATATTGCGTTGTGTTTGTAAATAGTTGTCATAAAAGTGGCATTTATTTCCCGAAAAAGAAGCAGGATATATTACCATTGAAAATATATTTTTGGTTATTTTACTCCGCCGACGACATAAAAAAATACCGAATTAGTTAATTAACAACAAGTCTTATTGAACAAAAATATAATTTCAATTTGTTTCATTGAATGCTAATATTTCAGCAAAGGAAAAAAAATTGGAAACATTAAAGAACATGTCTTCTTTAGAATCTGGTAGAATTCAATATTACGCACTGAGACCCATCGATATCATTTATGAAAGAATGAAAATGTTTGTAGATGTATGTGCAAACAAAATATTATTAATGGAATTCGTTGAAATAATCGCTGATTTCTTTTCTGCAATGTAACATAATTATGTGTCAACTTCACATTTCATGGTTCATGACTTAAATAATATATTTGAAACTTCATTAATATTAATGTCAAAATATATCCAAAATTCGAACTTTTGTAAAACTTATCACCCTGGAAAATATAACCCCAATATTTTCTAGGTTATCACTCAGTATACTGCTATTATATGAATATCCAGTAATGTCATTAGGATTTTCGTGTGCTTTTAATTACCATTATAATCACAAGTACTTTCAAAACTGTTGGGATGTTGAACAATCAGAAGTAAACAAAATGTGGATGTATTTTAGAAGACGAGAATTTTGTATTAGAAGTTAAAGACCAAAAACAATATTTTCCTTCATGCAATCTGTCTAGCCAGTACGCTGAAACTCTCCATATATATTAAATTTTGATGCACTATAAATATTTCGAAATTCTTATATAAAAATAATTGTTTCCAGCTATTGGAAGAAACGAAACTAGAATATTTATATAGGTAGTCTAGAGGAAAATTATTTAGCATCCAATAATAGAATTTTATGTAAAATCTTATAATTCGCCAAGAAAGATTGATCGGGTAACCATCAGTATTATGTAATCGTTAAATAATTGGTTCATTACAAAATAAAGTATGTTGTCAATAACAATTAGAACAAATATATCACATCAAATAATGAAATGTATGCTACTTAGCTCATACAATTAAAACAATCGTATTCTATGTATAAGACATAATTATATTTCTTGGACAAACATTGTTGCTCCTTTAAAAAACAATACTATTGCTAATGATTGTCAACACATATATCGTGGTTCTGCAAGCTCATTTTGCAAATTTTTAAAACATGTACTAATAACTATCGAAGTATCGTTATTGACTTCACTTTGAAAAACATTCCAGAATAAATAAATAAATAAAAAAGAAAAATTATTTGAACAGTAGAAATCTGTTATGTAATGATGTAGATTTGTTAGTACAGTATGTTGCAAGTATGTAGTGGGTGGTTATTGCAACAACTATTTCTAAATCTAAGAGAGAAATGAGATAAACTTGTGACGTGAAATCTTTTTTGTTCACCTTCACAAAACATTCAAAGGTCACGTTTGGTCGGTTTTCAAAGAATTGGATAAATAGAGAAATGATGCAAATACTGTATGTTGGCCAAAATCTCCGTAAATAAATTATGAATAATGTATGATGAAATCAATTGTCTTCTTGGTATTTCAAAATCAACAAACGATAGTTATTCCAGTAGGTTTACTTATGATTTTGTAATGTTCTTTTAACTTAAACTACACTACGATAATAAAGCAATATTGCCCACAGCAAGAAATAAATTGGTATAAATACTATTGTATCTCACTAAAAATAGTGGACAAAACGAAGACAATATTATTGTTATATTTAACACTGTGTTCTAGAATATCTTTTATTCAAGTATTTTCTTATCCATTATTTTATTGTTAATTATCATCTCTTATAGGCGTTATTTGTTTGTGTAACATTATTGTTCTGCTGAGAGTTCTGAGCTTCTGACAGACATTTATCTTTCCGTTCTCAGTTATCCGGTACGTTATTTATTAATTTGTATAAGTTAAACATTTTGAATACTCTAGTAGGCTACAAAGTTTGGGTTGTATAAGATGATTAACACAAGCCCGAGGTTGGATCATTAAATTTCATATAATTCAGTGAATGTTTACTGAACTTTTTTTTGAGCAATTAACTGCGTATAATTTTATCTCGTTAAGAGACACAATATACTGTATGTGGTTGTATTATAAATACAGTTGAAATTTACTACCCTTCACTTACAATCAAAATTTTTGGACATCGATGATATAGATCATACGAATATTCATAATTGTTTTTGAGAGTACAAATTGACACAATATACAGGTATGTGAATTTAAACCGATAATCCTTTTAATGAATGGTTAAGCTATTAATTGTTAATACCCTATTGTCGTTAATAAAACTAAACCAGAGTTAGATAAAAACAAATGCTGTTACAATGAGATGTACTATTGTACAATATTTAGATAATTGTATAACGATTCTTTATCGACAATTGGCTTCTATTCAGTGGAAGCTCCTCGGAGTTCTTGTATTAAAATCTGAAGTATTAAAAACATAAATTAACAGTTTACGTTAAGTTGAGAAAATTTATCCCTTCTCTCACTTAATAGAGTTTTCCAAGAATAGTAGTAAAAATATTAACACGATATAATCTAACGAAGAATATCTACCGCAGTCCTCTATTCAATGTTATACAGACACCTACAACCTAGACATCACATGGTGTCATAAAATCACACTCACACTGTTAGTTCCTTACAAAACAAATAACACTTATTTACAATAAAACACTCTCACTAACCGAAATTTCCATACCTTATCCTGCTCCTTCAATAATATATATCGAAACTAAAGCATTGTAATTAAGCAAGAAGAAAAAAGTCACTCATTATTCGTAAGAAAACTTGACGACTACTTAGAAGAGTGCAAGAGTAAGTTGGTGTGGAGTATACGGCGGTAAAATGGTATGGTAGCTAAATATGGCAAACATACTCGGGTATTTTTAGAAGGTCTGTCAATGTACGAAACTCTCTCTCTCTCTTATGTTCTCAGTGTTCATTCCCTTGTCTCTTGCCAATGACTTGCCAAAAATGTTGGCTGCGTGTAGGAAGGTTGAGAAAATGATTAAATGATTCAAGATCAATTTGAATTTATTTCGTAGTGTGTGAGTTAAGTTTTAAGCAAGTGTAAATAAAAAGTTTCTGACAAAAATTGCTAATGTTTCCAGTTTTCGTTCTAGTGCTAGAAGCAACAGCCGCTGGCCAGCGTCTCAAAGGCGCATTTCTATAAACACGAGTAGTAAATATAGGCGACCAGTATACTGAACAGAGGCGTATGGAAATGGAAGGAGTGGGGACGGTTGGTGCTGGGGCAAGGGGACGCAGCTAGGTGCAATCCAATTTTGATTAAATTTTTATCATTAATTGCTCTACCTTCCTAAAAATTGTTGCAAATATCGAATTAACTTTTATTTTTATTTATTTCCCGGAATATTATACAGCATAAGATTAATGTTGTGCACATGCAGTGTACTTCATTATTTTTTCTTGATGTGTTAGTATGTAATAATTTAATTCAAATCATGAAGGTTTTCTCTCACATGCAACGATTAGTTTTTGCCACATTTAAAGCAAATCCGTCATCAATGATAATAAAATCACTTTGATAATGGATTTACATTAAACTGGAAATTTCCGCGAAAAATATTTGTATCATTGATTGTCCATTGTGTGAGAGTTCGAGATAGATAGCTGAAGATACTAATGTTGTCAGCTATCACCAAGGAGGCTTCCACCGTGCCCTTAGTGTGCCCAAAAATTGAGTTAATATAAAGAGAATGGGAAATGTTCAATTTTTAGTCATGCTAAAACTTTACTGAGACGAAACGTTTCATCCAAAAGAGATGCCAACAGTAATGAGCTTAAAACTA
>JAQFYR010001182.1:0-10585 GCA_034694985.1 Campodea silvestrii
ATTCGGAAAATTCTAGCTATACACTGCCGAAGTGAATAATCTGTCGATTTTATTACATGTTGCTTTTTGAACTGTGGCAAAACGATGCACGGTATATGATTCTCAGAATGTTGTTTGTTTCATATAATATCAATGTTTCATCGTAATTTTGTGATAGCGCTAAATCTGCTATATTACTTATGGTCACAGATCGGATTTATTATACTAGTCGTATAAGATGTAAGTTTTATTTGTTTCATTTTCCTGTGTGATCACTTTTGATATTGTAATGGTGCTCGTTTTCTGCTGTGTTTTTCGTTTCCCAACTGACATTACAGTATATATATGGGCGTAAATCCCGGGGGAACGGTGGAGTCGTGTCTCTCCCCGCCCCCAATATTTTCAAACTGAAAATAAAAATAAACTTAATAATCGTGTGAAATCTAATGTTTTACACAAAAAATCCAAAAATCTTCTCCCTCGCTTTGCTCGGGTTTCTTTCAAGTACGTTGCTCACAACATTTTCTCTTTGATCTTTCACATTGCAAAAATTGCATACCCTGTTCAAAACACATTTACAGGCATCGAGGCATGCCTTTCTTTGGCCATTGTAGTTCGTTATTTCTCTACACCACAAATGCGTGAAATACCAGAGGCAATTAAATCCATATATCGAAATTTTCAAAATCTACATGAAGGCAAATATTTGAAGTAGAACTAACACTGCGGAATTCATAACAAAATGGCATATTTCGGATTTCTTTCGGGATTTTTGTACATGATATTTACACTCCCATGAGTTGTCTTTTGGGTTTCATGCGTATTGCTCATAAGCATATTGTCAATTAGAATTGTAGAAACGATTTTATCGCATGTAAATACCTTTGTTCAATCTTACATTCTCTGTTTTATACAATACATACTCTAAACTCTATGTTAGAATGTGAACGTATACATTCCAAGATTTTTCTTTATTACATCTCCAATACATGCAGTTTTCGTTTAGGTTTTAAATGTGGTATTCAAACCCATCCCTTGACAAAATAAAGTGACACAGGAAAACTTTGCAAAATTTTCTGTAAAAAAACCTTTGAAATTTTCGGCCCTTCGCTGATGCGCTTGGGTTTCCCATGTTCATAAAATAATAAGAATAAAAAATCGAAGTTGTCCCTCAGAAAAGTCGTTATTACCGATTTCTGTTCCCCCAAACAAAATGATGGATTTAAACCAATGTATTACAGTATATTTATGTATGTAATGCAGACGAGTATCTATTGGGCGGCTGTACCTACTAGATTTATCGAAGAAATGGAGAAAGTAAAAAAGTCTAAAAGTTTCTCAAAGAAATCATGAAAATCCCTTTGAAATAGCATATATTTTTTGAAGATTTTTCCCTCGCCGTGTTCGGGCGTTAGTGGATCTTCAGTATTATGTTTTTTTTTGGATTCGCCTCCACCGAAATCGTCAGTGGGGTCTGAGCCTGATCAACTAACTAATAAAAACATTTCATATTAAAGTTAGCTTAATAAAAGTCTTGTTGGAAGCAGGGATTTATCTCCTTTGGAATTTGTTACAGTTCTTTGGAATTGTTAACACCTGCGTGGAGATTTCATGATACACAGTTCGCTTACATCAACAGTCATTGATGAGATAATTTTCGAAATAATATATGAAACGTATTCTAAAATCCCATTTAAATTTCATATTTTGCTGTGCAAAGCATGAGATAATTCTCCTTCGCTCAGTTCGGGTATTGCCGACAGTCCCAAACAATTCACTACATGTATTATTCTTATAGATCGACCCCTAAAAACCAGTGACATCAGCTCTGACTCTGTTTATGTTCAATTACAAAATAAATCATATCCTTCGTTTGATTGCGTGATCATTGGTATTGAGAATAACAAAGGTAATATTGTGTTTACAAATTATGAACGAAACGAATAAAATATTAAGAGGAAATTAAAAAAATGTCGTGACCATTTAGATTGCAATTAAAACACACATCACTGTGCTCCGCTTTCCTTTTATTTCTTTATGTATATTTTTGTAGTCCGTGGTTGTTTTGAATCATATCGACAAGAAACAATTTCAGCAAGGCCTTACTAAAAGGTTCTGAGTGTTCAAATCCCTCCTAATTTTTTATTATTATTATTATTATTTTTACTATTGAAATTAGGAAAACAAAAAAAGAAGTGGTATAAAAGGAATAAAAAAAAACTCGAAAATTTCCATTTCCTTCAAAGAAGCGTATTGAAATGGCATATTTTGCGTTAAAAAAAGGTAAAAACAAAAATCCTCCCTCGCTTCGCTCAGCAGTATTTGCATCACTTATTGCTTTAATTTTGTAAGGAAAATTCCTTCTGAAATAAAATATTGTTCCGTACAACATTAAAGTATGCCGTAGATCTTTTCAATTGCTTATTTTATGGTAACCGTGCGTGCGTCGACTGCTGCTGAGTCACACGAACTCTCAAATACGTAGGTAAAAACCCCGAACTGTAATAATACTCCCCTCCCCCTGAAACTTTAACACCCCACCATTTTTAAATTTTTAAACGAACCCTGGTTTTAAGCTGATTTTAAACTTCTTTAACATCATTAGATTTTCCTTCTTGGCGCCCCCCAGACATGTTTGCCCGTTCTCGATTTTGGACCCAGTACGTCCCTGGGGAGTTATTTAATACCGAATCCAATCTTAGGAAGTCAAGGTTAACGGCTGAGGGATGTCGTCATGCTGATCACAAGTCCACCTTCTCCTGAATGCCAGTATTACATACTCGGCATGAAGGCAGCCTACTTGGCAGGCCCTGGTCCAACAGGACTGTATAGCGCCACGGATTTACTTTACTTTAATATATTAGAAAGTCGAATGCATTGCAAGTGATACAAACCGCATTTTCTTTATTTTTTTCACAGCAAGGAAAAGTTGATTCCTATTAATGGTGAAGATTATATGTTTGCAATATTCTTACCTATGAATCCAGAAAAACGCACATTCCAACGTGGTTTGTGTGTATTTGATGGTCACATGACTCTCGAAGGATTGAAAGATCATGTCTGGAATGTCATACTAGATAAAGGTAAAGTTTTAAATGATGAATATTATATACGGACGAATCTGAGGTATAACATTGTCGCCTGGGTGCTCATTTCATGACGCACAATTGAAAGACCATACCGAACATATACGGTCTATTCTGAACATATCTCTTTGCAACCGATAGAGATTCAACATTCGCTGTATATGTGGCTTAATATCGTTTTTCCTATACTTCTAATGGTAAAATGCAGCGCTACGTAATTTAAAGTCCAATACAATTAGTACCACTAGAACTCAAAATAGGGGTAATAACGGGTGCCTTTCAATTCAAGGCAAGGCAGCTTCTGGTCTCCTTTTAGACAGCGAGCGTCCAACGAGGCTGTTATACTGCGGTCACATGACCACTTTTAAACGTCTTGAGGCAGCCTATACGTGAATTGGAACACAGAGAATGAAAGAGACTATTTCACTCCAATAGGCTACCAAACTCACCTGTAGGTGGCTCTGATGGCAATCCCCTAGCGGCGACTTGCTTAAATAAAAGGGGGAGATTCAGTGGAAAAAGTATTGTAGGGGGAATGGGAAGAGTTTCATAAAAATTCTTTTTCGTGGATATTAGTGCTCTGCTGCACTGTTTAATTGAAGAAAATACATTTAGAACAATTCAATTTTGATTTTACTTTATCTTAATCGTTGGTTGAAGAAAATTCATTTATACTGCACTTTCTGAAACTCAGATCTCAAAAATGTTCACCCGACTAGTGCCTCCCGTCAATTGGCCAAATAAAAGTACTTATTAGCCAATCAGAAGGCCAGGAAATTCAGCGGCTTGGCTCCCGAACTCACGTCAGGCGTAGGTGATTGAAACACTAGTATGGGATAATTTCCTTTCGGCCAGTGGTGAGTACCAAACCCGTCAAGTCGTAGACTGTGTTTTCAATATTCCCTGAACATCCATCCCCAACGCTGATTGGCTGATAATAACCTTGTGTAAACCAATTGTGATATCCAACGCTATATATCCAACGCTATCCAACGCTATATAATTGGCCTAATTTGTCAGTTACATACAAATTGTTAAATGCAGTCAAATTGATTGGCCTGTGTTAAGTAAGTCTATAAAGTACCATTACACAAGTGAGGAAGCGTGGTCTCGAGTAAGAGTGTCCGCCTTCGGTTCAAGAGGTCCCGAATTCTAATCACGGTTACCGCCGTACATTTTTTTTTTTTTTTTTTAAATAAAATAAATCACTGCAATCATACTTTCATTATTATTTCCTGTTCGAATCCCACCTACGGCAATTATTTTTTTAACCTCAATTTTCTTCTAAATCAAATAAATCACTACATTCCAAACCCAGATGCGGAGAGTTCTTGCCTTTCCTATCATTTCCATTTCTTTTTTTTTATTTATATTATTTCGTCATTATACGTAGCACCCTCACTTTCTTACATTTTTTTTAATTGCTTTATTCTAACAATAAATTTTTATTATTTCTTTTTTTATTATTATTTTCATTGTTTTATTCTAATCGTCAATTATTTACTAACAACAAACATTTTACTTATTTCGTTCACTCCGAAAAAAAATAAACATAATATTCAACTTTAGGTAACCCAACTGTCACCTTAACATTCAATGATCGCCACTTATTTTTACCAAAAATTTACGTCAAATTTCAACTTTTCTTTTTTTATGAGCTTAATGTAACCCAATGAAAATTTTCAATATCACCTCTTTTCAAATCAATTAAAAACACAATAATTACAACATTTAAATTATGCTTACTTAGATAACAAATTCATCCTGCAATTTCCACAAATTTCATGTGGAACAACGACTCATTTGAGTCATTTCCAAATTATTTTAACCACTTACTGCTTCATAGTAAGTAGTTTTACTTCAGTAACATTTTTAACACTTTCTTTGAAAAATACCAATAATATTTTACAAAACGGTATTCGCAGCTTCGCACTAACGCTCCTTTTCATGTTAAGGGCTATTCACATATCTGTCCAAAGTGGTATCCAAACTTTGGATACAAAGCTCTAATTCTAAAAATCGCCAACGGAGTAGAAATTGACGCCGTTTGGGGTTTGGCCAGGGCTGCGCCGAGCTCCGCCGGTAACGCCGCCCATATTTCGGGTACAAAAATCTCAGGTAGCGATGGTATAGTAGAAACGTACTGTTCAGCGTATGCGTGCTAAAGGGAGCTGATTGCTAAAAAATTCCCTGTTCCGGCGGATCCAAAATTTTGAATCAAATATTTGGATAGATATGAATAGCCCTTTATTTCCTCCTCCCACAAATGCTATATTTCTGCACAAATCTTCCCTTCCTGCTTCCTATAAAACCCGGTGGCCCAACAGCCAACACACTGAAGGAGGTCCACGCCCTTTGCCCTAGGTAAAAAATGTAACATTACTTTTTCAGCAAACGCGCTTCATTCAAACTTCTATTTTTAACTTTCTATAATTATTCATTCACACCACTTTCCATTCTTTTTGTTTGTCAGCGGCTCAATGCGTCACTTCGGATCAAGAGACCCCGACTTCCAATCCCAGCTACAGCAATAATTTTTTTAACTTCCCAATTTTTTTAATCAAATAAATGACTGCAATGTTTATGACACTTTCATTATTATTTCCAAAGCCACATTCGGAGAGTTCTTCACTTTTTTATAATTTATTTTTTAATTTGTATTATTTCCTCAGTATACGTAGTTCGACGTAGCGCCGTCACTTTCTTCAATTTCATTTTATTTCCTTTATTCCAGTCGTCAATTATTTGCTGACAAAAAAATTATTCATTATTTTTTACTCTACAAAAAAATTCAACATAGTATTCAACTTTAAAATAACCGACAAAAGACTGCCTATTCGTCAACGATATTCAACGGACTTAAAAAAAATTTAAATTCAATGATGGCCACTTTTTACCAAACCTTAACTCAAATTTTTAACTTTTTTTATATCATATAATGTAACCCAATGACAATTTTCACGACTACCACTTTTCAAATAAGTCAAAAACACAATACTTACAGTATTTCAATTATGGTTACTTAATAAATTATTTATCCTGTGATTTAAGCAGTTGTTGGTTCACAGCAAGGCCGTATTTAGGGGGGGGGGGAGAGGGAATTGTTACGGTTCAAACACACCCCGAAATGCAAAAAAATAAGACCAAACAGGAAAAAAATAAACAAAAAATAACACAATTTTCCAAAAAAATATCTAAAAATGCCTTAACTCCTCACTAAAACTGCATATATTGTTCTAAAAATTATTAAATTTTCACCCTCGCTTCGATCAGCCACATTTTGTATATACTTTCGGAAATATCCTCAGCAAAACCCCTCCCAATTTTTTTCCTACTGCATATACGGCCTAGGTTCACACTTACTTTGCCTGGATGCTGCAAAGTTACATTTTTTCCCTATTTCACAAATTTCATGTGGAAAAACGAGTTTCAACATTATTTAAACCACTTATTGCTTCACATTTTAACACTTTTCTTTGTAAAATACCTAATATAATATTTTAAGTCAACGGAATTCGTAGCTTCGCACTAACGCTCCTTTGGATCTTTCCTCATCCCAGAAATGCTATTTCTACCCATTTTCGCTTTAAGTAATCATCACTAACACATTGAAAGCTATTTATTTTAAACATAACCATGATAATATTCGCCTAAAACCATGTAGCACGGACTAAAAATGCCAATATATCAAATTCACACCACTTTCCATTTTACTGTTTGGCAACGCAACTCACTCTATTAATCCTAGCTCTATTCTTTCCTCTGCACGCGTAGCGGGCTTTAAGATCTAGTATAATTATATTTAACTATATTGAAAAAATTCAGGTCTTGTTATAGGCAATAAATGAGGTCAATTAATCAATCGAAATATTTCACTTGAATACAGATTTTAATTTTATTTACATAAAAGTAAATGTACAGTTCACATATTGAAGCTTACTTTGTAAAATAATTATAATAAAATAAAGAAACAAAGAACGAGTGAAACAGGCAAACAGCCAATCAAAGAATTTTAGCAGAAAGCACCCGTAGCTTAATATTATGCATACACACACGCGCAGTGGAGCATTTTGATTGAAAATTTGTGAAGGGTTTTCGTCAGGGGTTCGGTTTTGCTCGACGAAGGTGTAAATGATGCCCAACGGGGGGGGGGGGCTGTAAAATTGTTAGATTAATATTTCGGTAGCAAAATATATATAAATTTCAAAACAGTAATATTATTGCGTACCCAATATATTTAAACACTGAAGCAAACCCGTGCGAGCCTAACAAAAAGAATTAGATACCGTAATGAAAGAAAACCATTGATCTCCGAGCGAAGCGAGGGCAGAAATTTCGATGTTTTTAGTGCAAAATGTACAGTTTAATGCGACTTTTTAGAAATTTTAACAGACTTTTACCAATAATCTACCATATTTTGATTTGGCCGAGCGAAGCGAGAGCAAAATCTTCTCATTTTTTAAATGAAAATATGAAGTTTTAAGCGTATTGTGTTTTTAGAAATTGCGTTTTTTTATTATTAGAATTTGCGTTTTTCTTATTAGAAATTTCAATGGGTGCAGTGCACCCATTGGAATTTTTCAATGGGTGCAGTTGCACCGCTGCACCCATGGAGTCGGCGCCCATGGTTGTGTTATTTCTTTTCAAAAATCAGTACATTTATATCTTACATTAAATGAGTGCTTACGGGTGTTTCATAATTCCATTCTTCGAGGAATATATCAGCGTTAATGACAAAATATTTACCGAAAATTCATAATTTTTAATTGCGATTCAACGTATTGATCTGCAATTGTCGATTCGATAAAAAAAGTATGACAAGAAAATGAGAGATTATAGAATGTCTACGTAATAAGCAGTAGATGATTGGTCTCTGTAAATCACAAAACGTACTGTTTTGTTTTTATTCATTTAAATATGTTCTCATTCTTAAATATTGCAACACTGTTTACAGTAAATTGAATAACTTCAAATGATGGAAAATTGATGTACATGCATGGAACCCCCTTCAAAATCAAAAGGGGGGGGGGCAACATTTTGCGTTTTACTCCACTGGTTGTAGTTTCATACCTGCTGCCTTTTCCCCATACCTGATAATACCACGTACTTCAGATGTATTACAATTGTAGCCAAATTCTGTGTTGCATTGCAATCAATGCAATGCGAGAACCCTCATGTTTCTCAAGATTATATCAGAATGATAATCACCTTTCGAAAAACAAGTTGTTGTATATTTTAATACGTATTATTTACGTAAAATTTTGGAACACTTGAGTACATTGCAATGTAATATTATCTTGAATAACGAGTAATTTTACTTTCAATGAGAGTTAACAAAGAAATTGTGTGCACATATTTATTCACATCTTCGATTTAATCTATCAATACGCTTATTATCCAGAATATAGACTGCAGAAGAACTACCTACATCTTAAGTCGTGGTTCCGCGACTTCTGATCACCCGGCAAGTATAAACGATGACCGCTACTTGTGGTCACTCGTCGAGGGTCGAGCGCTAGCGAGTCGTGGAACAGCGTCATTCATCTTTCATAGCCACTTGAATATCGCCTCTGCCCAACAATCGAGGGGTTGGGCACTTGCGTAGTCCGGTGTACGCTCTGAACGTAGTCCGACCGTAGTTCAGCGTAGTCCGAACGTATTCCAACGTAGTCCATCGTAGTTCACCGTAGTTCGACTGTAGTCCATCGTAGTCCGACCGTAGTTCAACCGTAACCATCAGACATATTCCAATCGTAGTCCGACCATAGTCCATCGTAGTCCGACCATAGTCCGGCGTAGTCCATCGTAGTCCGACGTAGATCAACTGTAACCATCAGACATATTACAGTCGTAGCCCGACCGTAGTCCATCGTAGCCCGGCCGTAGTCCGATGTAGCCCGTCGTAGTCCATCGTAATCCGACGTAGTCTAGCGTGGTCTATCGTAGTCCGACGTATTCCATCGTAGTCCGACCGTAGTCCAGCGTAGTCCGACGTAGTCCGTAATCCGGTGCACACCATTTTTCGAAGTGCACAACCCCTCGCCAACAATTGTCGGTGAAATTGCGAAGTCAAAGACAGCGAGTACGTGCGCTTAAATATTTGCTGCACCCGTCCCGCAGGTCCTTGCTACACGGAGTGTAATCTCGCCGTGTTGATTTAGGTTTAGGTCAGGGTTGTTTTCAGCACCTGGATAATAATCGTACTCGCGTGTACGTGTCAAGTTATGACGAGTCGTAGAACCAAAACTTTACGCTATAAAGAACCACACTGCCTCAAACTCGAACCATAGCCGATTCAATCATAGATTGTTCTACATCACATAATTCGGAGAAGTGATTAATTGAAAACTGTAAAAATGCCAATTATAGTCGAAATGATATTTTCAAATAGTTAATCAGTGCTGATATTCTGTAATTACATACTAAATGAAATTGTCCATATCTAGCCAAACGTGTGAAAAATACTCGAATAGTTTAGAATCGATGTACTGTTTTAGAATTGCAGCTGATCCGGTAGCCTACATGTAACTGTGCTACTTGTGTATATATACATGGAATGAAATTGTACATTTCAAATTTCAATTGTATCTTCATTTATTTATTTAATTCAATTTTATCAACAATTGCTGATAAGGGACAAGCTGCCAGCAACCTGCGGTAGTCGAAACCTCTAGAAATAAAATGCCATGGATATAGCAGCCACCAAAATCTAATATAATTCTATAGTGATATTTGTTTTCTTGCAAATTAAGCCAATAAGTATTTCTCCCGATTTCCACAGGAATACTTTTCATAAATTCTAATGCTAAATTTATGTACTTCAAGTGATTATTATGAAGAAATTATTATTGCATTTACGTAGTTTTACGAAATTTTGGATTTGGAAGCAAACCATAAATTATCAGGGGCGTCTTAAGAAATTTTTGGGCCCATTGCAACGTTCCACTAAGGAGTCCGCTACATCTTTATAGAGAGTACAATATTTTACTTTTTAGTTTAACCTTTTTGCACCGAAATTGGTAATACTCCAAGTAATGTGAAGGTCAATACCGCATTTTAATTTGAACTGTAATGTGTAATTAGGAGTACAAATATGCCCGAACGAAGCGATGGCTAAATATTTTACGTTTTATTTCCTTGAAATACTGTTTTTAAGCAGTTTCAAGAGAAATTTAGCAACATTGTGGTATTTTATACAATTTTCTCTCCCTGTTTTTCCCATTTATTGATTCGTTTAATTATTCCTCAAATAAATCGTGTTCACCAAGATTAAGTGACGCCGTTTCCACGAATATTTCAAAAAAATGAATTTTTTCATCAATATCAGCGACAATTTTAAGAAAAAAATCAAATCATTCAAGAACTCTAAACAGTGTCTTGACGTTCTGTGTATATAAATAAACAAAGTGTAATTTATATATAAAAAAAGTTTCTTTCATTAAAGTTTGTTATTAACAGGCAACATTACATTAATTAAACAACAATTTAAGACAAAGAAGAAAAAAAGGTGCCTTCTTAGT
>JAQFYR010001183.1:0-10585 GCA_034694985.1 Campodea silvestrii
CCCCTTTATTAACTTCTCCTCCTCTGCTTACCAGCATGTTCAAATTATGAGAAGAACAACAATGAAATATAATATGATAACATGAACATGCTGTATGTTGAAAACGCAAATTTGTATGCGATACACGAAGAATTATGTAACTGTATAACCGAATGTTGCTTTACATATCGAAGCCTTCTAAAATAAACCATGCAGTTCCTATATTTCCAAGGAATCCAAGCATGAAATAACAATGACCAAGACAATAAACTTAGACAAATTAGGTCCATATTATTTTACCCGTTTAGCATTGTTCTAAGGCAGTAACTTCCAACAATGAAGTTCAAATCTTGTAGTGTTTTTGTTTTTGATAATCGTATATCTAATTTTATTACTTTTATAGTAAATAATTTCTTTCGGTTTTCCATAAAATATTTTACGCTAATGCAGGACAGATCTATGTGTGTTTCTTAATTTATATCTCAAGCATATATTCATGGATATAGTTGGATACTGTAGCTGTCTTCAGTACGTTTTACAGCGATATTGTAAAAACCTAGTTATACTGTTTTCATTATTGTAATAATTGTAAGTTTCAATTAAGCATATTAATCGTAAATTGAACTTATAAAAATAATATTTCTAAATTACAAAGCCAACCGCACACCCGTTCGGATCAGACCGGATCGGATCAGAACAGAATTTTGGGAAAACTATACGTTCCGATTCGATCCAACGTAGAGGGTGAGAAGCTTAAATGGTATGAAACGAAATTTGGGTCAAGCCTTTTCTACATTCAATGAGATCATTATGTAAGATTTGAACTCGTACAACACGTACACAATTGATACGATACACCTTTACGAAAATGTTACCACATAATGCACACACAACTATAACATCACAGAAACTTCTTCACTTGTTTCACAAAAGAATAAGTTTGTCCATGATCCTATATGATATATTCTTAAGTCAAAGTTCACAATCATAAATAAAGAATTTCCATTTTCTTAATTTTCCTTCGCCATTCATTGTGGCTTTTATTTTGGTGGTAATAGAAAGAGTATTTCATCATAATAGGTCTTCTACCTTCGTCCTAACTAACACAAGAGTATTTGTTCACTTTCTCAAGTAAGTATATCGACTCAAAAGAGGAAACAATAGAAGGTTTTCCATTGTTTTGCCTCTTTCTATATAGATTCTAATATCCCTATGGCACATATGGAGCTATAGCTTTAAGAAAAGCCCAAGACATCTAGGTACTGTTTCTATTCAATGGTGTTGGAAGCCTTTGGAGTGAGAAGCTTATATATTTCTCCAACTTTACAGTTTCTTGAGAAGTTTGACTTTTGAGTCCTAAGAATATATTTTGGTATCCATTCTATCCCTTGCTTTTGTCTCCCTTCTTTTTTAACCTCTTGCTGTCCTTTTGGTCCGCTAACTCCATCTTTTCCTTTAGGTTCAACTTTTAATTTTCTTATGTCCTTTCTTCCATTTGCAAAATATCTTAGTGTCAGAGGTAGTTGCTGGAGGCTCGCTGCTGCCTCAAAAGAGATAAGAAGAAGGATGCGTGCTGCTTACAGGGAAGAAGAAGGATGCGTGCTTACAGGGAAAAGATAACTTGTGTTAATGATAGTTTTAGTAATGGAGTGTTGCTTGCATAAATCAGCGCATGTATTTACGCCAGTAGTCTAAAACTGACATTAAAAAGCAAGAACTATACGTTTAATATAACTTGTGATTTTAAACCTGGACTCCCATAGCATGGTATTCTAACGAGTAAAATTTACCCTATTGTTTTATAAAGTGTTTTTAAACGTGTTGCAAAATATTCAGAATTTGGAAATTTCATCCGAAATGAAACTGAACAAGCACACAATTCGCGGTTATGAAAATAAGCGTTTAAAGTTTGCAATTCAACTGTTTTACTAGTGATGGTATTTTACTGTGTAAAAATATCTGATAATTGCAAAATAACATTTCCAAGGACGAATTTGTTAATGTAGAAATAATTCAATACGCAGTTTCACTTTTTTTTCTTTTTAGTAAGTAGGTTGATATAAGTTCATTAATTTGTTTTAATCGGGGTTAGGGGGAGGTGGTGATCTTCTGGCCACCAACATTTTTATTTATACTCTCTAAAGGCAAATACGAATAAGAAATTTGTTATTCCATCACTTAAAAAGTTGTAATAATGTTTTATGTGTGAGTGAATCTTCCTAAAATGTCTCTGATATGTTAAAACCAGAAGGGTCTTTTCTGAGTTATTCAAATCCGAGGGAGAACATGATGCCTTTTATGTAATATCCCATATCACATCTCCAAGAGGCAAATCAGAACTAAGAACAAATCGAATCGATTACGAAATCGATCTCGAATCACAAAATGTCCAACAAAAGCAATTGAAAACGTATTGTAAAAGAAAGAACAACCTGTCTCCAAAATATGTATACATTGGTAAACCAAGGATATATGTATGTCTCTTGGGGCTCGTTTGACCCCTAGCGACGGCTCTGTTTATGTCCAACAGAGCAGTGATTTATGGCCTTCTCGGCCTTTCTGGATTCCCTATCGCCATATGCTTAGAGGCAAAGTTTGAGAGAAACGAGAAGAAAGAGGGAGGGAGGGGGTTGAAGGGAAGGAGGGGGGATGGGTGGGAGGAGGTGGAAGAGGTAGAAGAAGAAGAAAGGAAGAAAGAGGATTAAGACGGAAAAGGGGTGGGAAGCATCACAAAAAGCATTTTAATTTTGCTTTGCATTCTGTTAATCAGGTCTGACATGATGAATGTGAGACTGCGTACAAGTGGGTGGGTTTAAGGTCTTCCGTCTTTCAGTGAACGACCCTTTCTTCAGATAACAATGACCAAGACAACAAATCTTTAACATCATACCATACGACCGAGAGAAAAGGAAAATTATTCTGCAGCTACAGAATTAATGAATACGATTCAAGAATATATCCTAGAGGCGATCTTCGGTCTTTAGAGAGTGCATAAATTTAAATCGCTTTTAACACTACTTGTAACAAAAAATTACCTCTTGAGTTTCCTGGATTGATCTGCAACCTATGAAGCGTAATGTTGCTTTTCTTGCCTAACAGTCAAGGGGAAACGGTGGCCTTGAACAGCAGACTGGGACTGGAATAAATGAAACGAACATAAATAATTAAAATGAAAATATGAATGATAAGCTTTAGTACTTTAATATTTATGTTTAGACTCACATAGTGATTTATTACTTATCGAATGGCAGTAGTATCTAAATTCATTGGATTTAATAGCACGCGGTTGTATTCCAAAGCATGTAATATTTTTGTTACTGGAACTACACTGGTTTTGTTGATGAAATATTATTGATGCTGATATATAGAAACAACTACAAGCACTTATCTACAACATACTGTAGTATAGAATAAGTAAATATAAAACATTGATAGTAAACCAATATTTTGTTAACCTTAAATTCATTCTTCTGCGAAGAGCCTAAAACACAATCTAAAGTGTCAATTTTTGAGGATGCTAAAACTCCAATTAATACTTCAATCAAGCAATACAAGTAATTAAAAGTGAACATAAAGTATTACAGAACGGTGAAAATATAAAAAATGCGTTATTTAACTATTTTATATTACATTAATAAAATCTCTTACTGTAACTAAATGGGAATAATTTGTTATGACATTCACCATCACTACTAAAGACATATAAATGATGTTGAATGAGGGTAAGCCACGCGCTCACATTCTGTTATTGATTTATGAAAGTAAACTTGTATAATATAAAAAGTTGTCTTGAAAGGTGACTTAATCTCCGTAACTGGGTAGATTATCCTGTTTGACCAGTACACTTCTTACCGAGGGGAACATGGACACGGCACGAGAGTATGGAAAAAAATAACCCTTACTCGCGTTTGGGGTTAGCTTTCTTGTAATATTTCAATGGATAGATTATATTACATAAGGTAGTGGTATGTTTAATACATCAGAAGTATTTCCACGACGTCTTGATGATTATTTTTAATATTGTGAAAGTGAAAGTCAAACAGAATTTGAAGAAAGTGGCCCTACATACTGTTATTTTACTATGCTTTATACAGGATTCTAATTTTTAATTAAAATAATATATATAGATTTAACAAGTGGAGGGGTAAAAGTTGATTTTCATCTAAAACTGTTTGATGTTTGTATATGCTGAACAGAGATCTCTATTATGACTAATAGTGCTGCTGATTGAGGATGTTTATAACAACAACAATAATAATATAGATAGCCTATACTTATCATTACGTATACGCAACTTATAGATCGCAGTTATGACTTATGATTTGCAAATATTAAAATATCTCGTGATCGTACAATTGTTATAATTTAAATAATAATGAATTGAGTCGTGATTAGGGTCAGTTCAGGTCGTGTTAGTTTGAAACTAAGCGCATTTGCTGCTTTGATATAATCAGGTTATCAGTTTCCACTTCCTTTATGACAGTTTTTTTGTAAGAGGTATGTGGGCAATTAATATATATTGAAACTTGACAAACTTTTCTAATGTGATCCAAGTCAACATAATGTGCTTCCTGCTTTAAATAGTAGTAACTTCAGTGTACTATTAGACACAATACAATTTTATATTTCAAAGATTGGAGTGTTCTATTTGTATTGCTATTACCATACATTTCTGTTAACATTATGCGTACTATATATGCCTTCCAAATCTGTTAACGAAAACAAAAACAAACTGCAATTTGTAATAATTAGAATAATAACATTCCCCTTCAACAGAACTCGCCAGCAGTTTTTCAAATAAGAGTTACTTCATCCATTTGTTCAATCAAAATATATTATAAAACGTAAAAATAAAACAAAGAACACAGTACATAATGTATTGGTTTAGCGTAGAACCTGTGATGAATTTGTGTTCTCCTTTCTTGACGGTTGTCCTATATATTTGTTTGAGTAACCTTGTGTATATATATATGGAAAAAGTCTACTTGAGATCTCTCCTGGTCCCTGGATCACTCTGGAAAATATCCCTTGAGACTAACTCGTCGATTGGTAGTGGCGAACTCACACGATAAACAATCTCCCTTAAAGAACAGTCCATCTTCTTATGGATGCTGAGGGGAGGCAGGAGAGGTGAGGAGGGGGGGGAGGTGGAAAGAAAGATATCATTAAGGTGTATAGTGATAGGTAATCGCCAGTAAAAGGTTTCTGTGGTCTCTGCTTACAAAGTATGGCACATTCATTACCTAAATGTGTATGGAGTTTTCTAATTACTTTCTCTCTATGTAGGAAAATCAATATAATGTGCGGGTACAGATTCATTGATAACATGATAAGTGTTTATTTTGTTATTATTCAGATTGAAGTTATTAAAATGCTGTGCGAAGCCTATTTAGAAGTTACTTTTTAATAATAGCAGTAAAAAAAAGTAGGACAAGATTAAACGGAAGGTTAATTTCTTCTGATTCCATAGATACAATTTGTGTAGTTTATTCGAATTATTCCATGAGCTTCTATGTGAAATAATGAATATTTTAACGATTTCAAAAATTTGACCAATATACTAGTGAAACAGTGATGTGGATCGTGTAAAAAATCAAACTTCCGAGCTCATTTACGTGCCAGCATCTGTTGTTGGTGATATTTCAATTATTGGATAAACCGAAAGGTGGAACCCAGCAGGAAATAAAAATTCACATTAAAATATCCCAAACATACTTTCTAATTGCATGGAAACATTACGAATATTTTTATGTCCTCTTTGTAAGTTTATATTATTTTATTATAATCAACAAGTATACATCTATACTGCTGTACAATTGCACGAATTAAACTTATCTCATGCTTTTGATGATATTATTTGATAAGTACTGTATCTCACTTTGAATAACGTATAAACCAGCGTAAACACTATGCACCATATATCTTGTATTTTCTGTTTCTTGTTTGATATAAGTATATTATTTTCCTTTCCCCAACAATATAATGAATTGTCTTTCCTTCTGTTACACGACACTGAATTCCCAGGCCTTTAGGTAAACCTCCAAATGAAAAATCCCATAATGTAATCTCAGTGATGAATTGTTTGGGGTTAATAAATGAGAGTGAAAGATGGGTCAAAGGAGAAAATGGGCACTCATCCAAATGCACTCCAACTATTCTCTCTTGGACAAACACAACGAAAAATGGACGCGGTTTTATACCACGAGCTGTCACAAAACAAAGTTTCTGGACGGTTCTCGAGAAAGACTTTTTTGGCGCAGTCTTTAACATTTAGACCAGTGCTATAATAGTACGAAATGTTATTTATTATAAGATAGCAGTTACAGCTACATTTATTCATATTATCTTCAGTGATCATTATTACATTTTCCGTGTTATTTATTTTATTATATTGGTAAGGGTTGAGCTTCAGAGTTTGTGGATATCCAGAAACCTGCTTTATATCGGTAAATACTGATTAAAAAAATAACGTTCTGCAATGAAAAAAAGTGACTTTTTAATTGTTAGCAGTACAATAGATAAAATTGAACCCGGCTAATCTCGTTACCTTTATCTTGTGACACAGAAAATATTTAAATAATCTCAAATGAACTGCTGGGTTTGCATTTGATGGTGATCTTTATAATTATCATTAATAGTGGCATTTGGAGAGACTACTGTCTTTTTAATGACATAAATTTGACATTTATTTTTAACATACAAATGTAAGTATGTGACCAACATTTTCAAACCGTCATAATTCTTTGTTATTTCGAATTATGATTGAAAAACGCAAATATAGCTTACAACGAGTGGGAACTGTTGATAAAACTGAAAATGAAACCCATAATAAAATTTACATTTATGTATTACTAATTTTTTATTGTAAATTTACCATAGAGATTCCGTCGCCTTTCTAATAAACATTTAATTTTGTTAGAACCCGTTCTCCGAACTCTCTTTTCTGAAACCTTCTGTCCACCTGGTTTGAATCATTTTTGCAAACCATCACGTAGAAAAGCAATAAAGAATCAATATCTTGATGAATCCATCTGTTATCTTGGAATGAAAGAGCAAAAGATGCGCATGTTTTTATTTCTCTTTGCCGCATAGCATCCACCCCCGCACTTCTCCAATCCGACTGAAAGAAACACTCTCCAATAGAGTCCAGTGAGCCAATCGGCACCCTGTGGTCTTTCTACCCTACTCGCCAATGGCCAGTTGCCACTCCCCACTTTACTAAGTAGATTCTGGGCACGGGCCAGTCGTCCTTCCAGAGGGTCATGAATTATGTATTCCAAAAGAGAAGGGGACGCCATATATATATCTTCGGTCGATGGTCGGAGTCCTCGCTCATTTCATGCAGCTGCTACAAAATGGGGTATTACATCAAACATGAAAGTTGCATGCCTCATTCACATTGGATTACAGATATCATATTTCCAGTTTACACAGATGAATTTTTACATTAAAGTTACTTTCTGGAAATGTGAGTGGATTTATAGGATTTGTTTTTGATTATATAGTGCGATAATAAGGTAACAGTATTTGCTTGAATCGTGCTATTTTTACTACGTAATTATTATTACCACAATATAATAAGTTTATCGCAACTGTTACAATTATTGTCTATTAAAGTAAAGGCTGTAAGAAGCGCCCAACTATGTAATCTGCTAATTATTAAACCATAATTATCTTTAAACATATAAATACGACAGATATCGTAAAAGAAACAGCTAAGTAATTTAATTTAATGATAGGATCGATTTACATTAAATTTGGGTATACCCCAATTAGCGTGTAGATTCAGCATGTAATTTACGGCGTGTACGTTCAAGTAAAGCCAGCATTCCAATATACATATATACCACAGTATGGCCAGGTAGTATTATGTACTTTTTTAATCGACGTTTTTCCGATTAGTAATTTTTTGTACATATCATACAGACAGCAGTTTAACAATTAGACAATAAAAATTTATATTGCTCTCGTTATAATTATAGCCACTATATTATTGCTATTATTTTCAAAGGAAAGGAATAAATTAATAATATTAAGAATGATGTATAATTATGCTTTCATATCACTCTAATGTCTTGTTAACGCTAGTGGTATTATTTATTGGTAAAGTAGCATGGCCCACTTGCTATATGTATATATGAATATTAAAGCGAACATGTTGCTATTTTGTATAATGGGCCACCAGCATGACTTAATGAAAAAGTTCGTTATAGGATTCACTTTCACCTTTATAATTTTTATTACTTATTAAGTCAATAAAATAAAAGTATTCGCCGCGCAACAAAATTGATCTAATTTTACATCTCAGCAATTCAGTATATAGTATATCAGCTATGCCGGTCTGGCAATCCTACTAGTTTAACAATAACGACCAAAAAAGGATGTCACGAGGGATGTTCATATCAGCACGGACTTGCTAGCATGTATACTTTACAATTGTAGATGCCAAACCGCTAATGATATTAGAGAAACAGAAATAATATATTATCGCTTTTTGTTTGGCTTATATATCATTATATAACAGGTACATCGCAGCACAAGGAACAAACTAAATATATCTTTACTCAAAAACGTTGCGGATTTGTACTGTTCCGTAAACTGCGATTATCCAAATTAATTTATCTTAAATAATGATGAAATTGATTACTCAAATATTATTTATACGTCCATTGTTTCACTTGTTTTGTTATTTCGAACGTAATGTCTGCTTTCTAAAAGCATCTGTTGAAAACTGCAAATTAGGTAAATAAATGAAATTACCCTTTACTATAGGATTTAATAAGTAAGTTTTGCTTCTTAACTTATAAACTGCTGTCCGGTTTAATATAATTCGAATAATTATATTATTTTTTTAGTTTAAGTTATTTAGCTAAAAGAAAAAAAAGAGGGAGAAAGGAAGAATAAATCACAAATGCGTGTATACATCAATTCTTCAATTGAATTATCTAAATCTAATACAATTTTGAATATTTTAAAATTTTAAAATCTTCTTTACTTTACATAGCAAGAAAACTATACAGATAGTGAGCGTATATTCTCCATGCTCATATCACTTTGATTATTACTAGATAATTCTTTTTAATTTTTGGCCAATACATAAGTTTTACATTAACTTGTAAAATCGTTGTTTTGGATTAGAGCTTGAACATCAAAAATTATAGATACACAAATGGCTACGTGATGTGTGCGTACGTGCGGTGAGTGTATACAGGGAATTATCATGCGATGTGCGTACAAAATTAAAAACCACCGTGCTATGTGCGAACTACATGGACCAGATTTTGTAGTTACAAAGAAGCAACTCTCCTTCACATTTTATCCATGCATAATAGGACTGGCTGTGTATTAGAATTTCTTAAAATTGACAGTAAAAGATCATAAAATCGTTTTTTTTAGTATATTCTTCGAAGCCACTCGATGGTGATAAAAACTTAGTGATCGAAGGTACTTCGACAGACCACTATAGTTCATCGAAACTTTTGAAGAACATTTTAACACTCTCGTCGTTCTTCAACATATAAATTTGTCGATATTTTGAAGCAAATTATGTTCTTACCCTTTTCTGATGTCACAATTTCAAAATTTGCAGGTCATAATTTTATACTTTGTGCAGCTGTGATCAGCGTAAAAATGTTATTATTCATGCCATTAAACATAAACTGCCCACATTCGTATGTCGTACATTGAAACCACATTTAACAAATTGAATTGGCAATATAATTAATTTATCTCAGTATGTTCGATAGTTCCAAATGTACCTATTACGTAAATAATCGAAGTATACTAGAAACAGTAATAAATTACATTATGAAAGTATTTGATGCAATTTCATGTTACGTTGAGTCTCATTCCTGTTTTGTACGCACATGACACGGTTGACATTTCTGTGTACGCACATCGCACGGTATACGTTCATAGCACGCATATACGCACATAGCACGCCATCATTTCTTTAACAGTCGTCTAATTTTTCATTCAGTAAATCATTATCTTCGAAATTGGGAAATTTGTATTATGTATATATATGATAGGACGATCATGATATTCTTTTCTTAACAAATTAAGTATAGAAGAGCAGCAATGTTTGAAAAGTATGTCTTCTCATTATTTTTTATCATTATTATTAAAACACAGATTTCTTTCCCATAAACTTATAATAATAACAATAATACTTTATTGTACACCACACAGGAAATGGTAGGCAAAAACTACGTAGAAAATAATACTATATTAACACAGAATAAATGAACACTATATAATATTGCAATGTGAAAATAGTGTCTGATCTAACTGAAAACTATATTGCTTATATATTGTTCATCGAATTGCATTTGTATACTTTTTTAAAACTGTGAATGCCGCAAATTTGAATATTTTTGTGATAAAAATTATTTTTCATATAACATTCAACTCTCGTGAAAAAATTAATCTATTACTGTAAAGCATTCAGTATTCGTTCGACTTTTTTATAACGAAAGATTCATCTTTGTTTGTGCAAAGTTATTTTTAATAATTTAAAACACTTTTGTAGAATGGTTTGTTTTTGTCACTTAAGATTTAAACTTCATCTACCTGTGATATATCAATTTTGCCTTTAACAGTAGAG
>JAQFYR010001184.1:0-10584 GCA_034694985.1 Campodea silvestrii
CATTCCCTTCTCTGTTTTCAATTTTCTTTTACTGTTGAACTAGTTTCAATGAACTGGCCATCATGTTCTTGAAAATGATGGCCAGTCCATTGAAACTAGTTGAACAATAAAAGAAAATTGAAAACAGAGAAGTGAATGGAAATTAGTGTCTCTTTATAAAATGTAGTGCCTCTGTTAAGTTCTTCTATACAAAAACAATACAGTCCAATAAATGTTTATTGCCTGCACCAACTTGTGAAACTAATCACCAATGTTAAGGAAAAGTCTCCAAACAAGGACTGCATCGTAAATAAGCGAAAATTCGTGTCACGTTATTAAAATTAAATCTCACAAATGAACACATCTTAATACAATGTAGCTCAAAATTGAACTGATTTTATTTCCCAAATGAGCATATCCCATTCACCTACTGAAGAGAAACAATTAGATTTTCTTTTTTCAAATGTCCTATTAAAACAACGTTTATTAATACTAAAAACCTGAAATGATGTCTTCTTTGCGTGTATCGGTCGCAACGCATAGTTTTCGACCTCACTTGCTTTCCTGGCTTAGCCGTCTCTCAACAAATACCTGTAAGCCGCTGTGGAATCCACAACCTCGGACCGATCCAGACCATTTAAAAAATACCAGCGAATCGGACATGAACAGGCACTTGACTGTTCACATAATTATACTGTGAATAAAAATACATTTTGTAAATGCGCTGATAACTGTATTAGGAAACTCACTATATTATTATCCAGTATCCCAGTGTATTACCACTATTTTAACCCTCGAGACATTACTTTCATTAAATCGGGATGTAAACGAACGGATGCGGATCGGTGTGGTTTTGCGACATCTATTGATAACTGTCGAGGCGATTTCCTAAAACAAGCATTAAACGGAAAATAAAACGTCTATCACTTGACTCACTTCTCGTACATTGTATATTTTCTTTCCATGCAGCATCCTATGGAGTTTATGCTTCTTATCATCTCTTGGTATCTCAATCTACTTCATAATAACTCTTTACAACAAGTTCAGAGAAGGAAATGTAGTTGTGACTGTTGACTCAACAAATGATCCTGTATGGAATATACCATTCCCAGCTGTTACTATTTGCAATACCAACAGATTGTCAGCAAAGAAAGCCAATGAGTTTTACCATAAAAGGTTAGTTATGCGTTTCTGATGTGACTGTATTGTTGCTTACGTTTATTATGGCGTGTTTAACTCACTGTATAAATATATCAATAGTACTCTGCACGTAAATCTGTTTCCACTTTCACAGAGTACTCTGAACGAGCAACTGAGTCAAACGCATAAAGTATAGGCTCCTTGGAAAATACCTTACAATTTTTTAAACACTTCTAAATGAGTCGATGTTTCCTTTAAATCAGTCAGCCGATATAACTATGTTCATCAGAACTGTCTTGAATTTCATAACACACTCTTCCATTTACCCTATAATTATGTCACTGTTGAATTTCTATTTCGAATTTTTAAAAATGGGGTATTTCGGAGCACAAGATTTCTAAAAACACGTACAACTTTGAAGTTTGTTGAAAAGAAGAAGATTAAATTATGTAATATGAAGGCCGAGCGAAACGAGAACGAATTTTTTGCTATTTTCTTATGACATTTTGATCGAGAAAGCTTAGAATAACATGAAAATTAATCTACGGTTTATTATATATTGTAGAATCAATTGCATCTTGCTAAGTATCCTGGTGAAAATCAGGTTAAAAGACGAAGTAATTACGTACAATAAATCCCGTGCGAAGCGATGATGAAATTTTTTGCTAGTTTTATGACATTTTGATCAAGAAAGCTCTGAATAATATGACAATTAAAGGATTTTTTTGCTAAGTTTCCTGGTAAAAATCAGGGAATAAAAGACGAAGACATTATGTGAGATGGCATTTTTTTTTTTTTTTGATATTTTGATCAAGAAATTTCTGAATAATATGAAAATTAAAGTATGTTTTAGTACATAGGTCCTATTGTAAAATCAATTGAATCTTGCTAGCATTCCTTGTAAAAATCAGGGGAAAAGACGAAAGTATTGAGTAAAATAAATCCCGAGTCAAGCGATTTTTTTTATTATTTTATGACGTTTTGATCATGAAAGCTCTGAACAATATGACAATTAAAGTAGGCTATGTTTTACTATATATTGTACAATCAATCGGATGTTGCTAAGTTTCCAGGTAAACAAGGGGGGGGGGCGCTCACCCCTGCTCCGACGTCCCTACATGGAGAAATAATCTACCAATTTCCGATCACCCTCACAAATAGATGTGTTATTCCCCACCAGATAAACGCTTTCCCACCCCTGAAATAACTTATAACCTTGAATATCTAACCACTCTAGAAGTACAACGGCTATTGTTCTCCGCGTGCGTCCTTCAACTTAGTTGAGCAAAATTTACCTAGGTGGTACTGCGCGACTAGCACCACCTAGGTAAATTTTGCTCAAGCTGCTCTCGTCTTTTGTTCTCTCCACGCACGCGGTGAACAAAGGGTGTTGTACTTCTAGAGTGGTTAGATATTCAAGGGTAATACTAACAAGTAAACTAATTTCAGAATACATAACACATACACTAATCAGGGTTATGCAAAATCAGAATCTTAGTCAAATGCATAGAATACAAATGTTTAAATAAACAAATGCAAGTTATTTTAAAAACAAAAACAATTGTCACCAAAAAAGTGAAAATTTATAAACTTATCAATGTTAGATTAGTCTTTTTATATGCCTACATATTAACAGTGTCGTGAGGTAATGATATACTAGAAAGTATTAATAATTATTAAATTTTCTTAATATTTAAAGAAAAAAAATTGGTACATGTTTATTCCAGATTTAAAGTCAAATTACAAAACCATTTAGATTGTCAACCTATTTACTGTCATACTGCAAGTGTAACTGTAAGTAGGTTCATAGAAACGGTACAGTAACGTTATGTTACCCTTAGAGTTTAATCCACAACCATTTTGGTATTATGAGTTTTCGTTTACCTTGTATACTGTATAGGCCTATATAGATTACTACAACAGACAGCAAATGACTATAAAGGAATCAAATTAGACGAGATTTGGATCAAAATCGGTTTCGTCTCGGCTTAATCCACTTCAGTCACCATTATATACAGTATGTATCAAATCGAGAGGCTCCAAAGTCTCAAATTTTAGTTTTATTTTCTTAAGGAAATGATTCAAAGCTCGAAAGAGTTGGGAAAGCGATGTTGTTATTGGCATAAAGGGTAAAGAAAGTGAAAAATATGTTACTTTTAATCATTAATATTATTCAAGAAAAAAATCGGGTTTGTTTGAAGATTTTGTTTTGCAGTAAAAGTCTATCCTTACTAAATTAAATCTCGGTCCATGGACGTAATTTTGGAGGGGTGCGAGGGGTGACTGTTACGCCTTCTCCAATTTTACAAAGGATAAAAAGCTATAGATTAAGGGAAAAAATAAAAGGGACAATATATTGGAAAAATACGAAATGTTCATTACCTTATGTGATAATTGTTGTGAAACCGCAGGTTTCGTCTAAACACGAAAAAAAGTTCGCCCTCGTTACGCTCGGGCAACAATGGCAGATTGGCAGTAATGTATTTGTCATTTTATGTCTTACGAACTACCTATTCCCATACAGCGCTGAGTGTAAGGAAATCCATCAATGGTTCAGTACAGCCCTTCCTCCGAACAAGAAAAAGTTAAGGAAAGAAAACAACGGAAAAAATCCTGATGAAACAACTTCTACTTATTTCTCGAAAGCGTAAAAAAATTACATTTGCCGTTCTCCGCCGACGTAACTTTACCTGGATCCTGATCCTCCTAAATTGTTTACAGAACCCACAACTGGAGCTGTGTAAAACATGTTGCTTTTGTTACCTTCCAAAATATTCACATAAAGTACGTGCATGTCGAATGTGTAAATCTATTTAGAAATATTGCCGTCCATCTTCGAAGTTATGCCTATGTCCCGGTCGCGAATTTATGGATTTGAAACAAAATGAGGCAGCTAACAGAAAATCGATTTCAAAAAATGTAATTTAAATAACAAGTTACAGTTTTTATCGATCTCATCTAGACAGATACACTATTTATGTACATTTTTACTTTAATGCATTGTTTTGATGGTGTAATACTGCCTACATTTTTCAAGAGAATTGAGTCTTTATCTAGAGGCCTTGATGTTTAATCAGGACTTTGAATAGAAAGGCAGCAGATGATGCCATATTTGAATTTTAAGCATCTTTTATGTCGTTTGGATCCGAATAAATGGATATTGTAGAAGAAAATATAATCAATTAAGTCTTCAGGAATGTGGTGAGTATATTGTAATAAATCAAATTCTTTTTAAGAATATAGGAACGGGGCATTCGTGGAAATGTATACCAAAAACCATGTCTGAAAGTAAAAATGTGCATAAGCAGAGTTTTCTGCATCGGAAAACTCAATGGCGACTGTAAAATTCCTGTGAGAACATATTTTTCAAAATTGTTTCATTCTTATCTGCCTAATTCTGTTTCCAAACTATAAATTCGCGTCCCGGTCTGTAGTGTTAACTTTGTTTGTTGACACTCTACAGCTGGTGTCAATTTGTTTGTTTCGGTCTACAGCACTCTTGATGAAGTTCGGTGAGTCTCCTGCCTGCTCAACATTCAAGATGAGACCGAGATCATATATGGGAACCATACTCTCGTCTCGTCAACATCTACAAAAATCTCTTATATAGTTACTTTTATCCGCAGTTACACTTCCGATCGCTTATTTACTGCAATATATTGTTGTTCATTAACGGGGATAAATGTACTTAGTCATTTATGCAGCTGTTATATAAATATAAATGACTATACCAGGTAGTATAAATCTCGCCGTTTCTTAATACTGAAAAATTTAAATTAATCCGAAGTTAATAATATGCGAAAATTTATATTGATGGTTCGAATCTTGTTATACAGACGTTTATCAAATTGTATAGCATTATGTGCTGCTGTTGAAAACCATTTAAAATTATACATTTAATTAAAATATGCCAAAGTAACAAACTAGGTGACACTTTGAAACTTAAAAAAAAATCTAATATTTTGTGATGGATTTCACTGTGATTTTATTATTTTTTAAATGTATACATATGATACGGCGATTTATGTTTTAACTTTTAGAAAAAGAAATTAATAAGAACTAAAATTATAATAAAAATATTAACCAACGCTGGTAAGTTCCGTTGGTCACGCAGTAATAAAACGTAAAACTTAATGTGATCCAATATATGTGGTGTGATAAACGTTAGGCCCCTACTCTAAACATTTTACCGGCATGATGCCTTCAAACTAAATGACTTTTACGAAGTTATTTGAATGAATTAGTAATTTATGCCCAACATTTTCAGCACCGCTACCTTGAAACAAAAAGTGGGACAAATAAATTCGAAAATAGCAGTCTGGAAGTACATGGACAACTGTAAATGCAGAGTTTTAATTAATATATAAATTTTGCACAAATATATGTTTTCGTATATTTGAAAGATTTTCATATACAGTGAAAGTTATTATTAAGCGAAGAGGTTGTAACATGTATTTTAACAGTTCACAAGTACTGTAAAGTGAATCATTTTCTGTGGAAATATTATATATTTTAAATACATTTTTCAAAATATATTCGTTTTCACACATTTTATAAGTATTAATTAAAGCTACAGTTAGAAGGGAAATTGTAAACAGCAGGAAATTTCGTACTTTGCGTTGGAACCATTCATATTAAATTAATCTGCATCCGAAACTATATACGCAGACAACTATATGGTATTTTACACTTTCATTTCGTCACTTTTACCTTAATTAAAATTTTACGTTACACGTAAATCATCAAAATAAATAATATTCAATGGCCAAATAACATTGCCCATAAATTACCCTTATTTCACTGAAACAACTATACAAGATTTCAGCAAAGAAGTAAAGTATCCAAAATGAAATACGATATGACGTATGTTTGAATTTCTCATAGCTACATTCACTTTCATTGAACCAAATATTATTTTTTTTTTCATTGATTCTTCAAAAATTAGACTAGTTTGGACACGAGATCGAGGCAATAAAGGTGGAGACAGAGGTTGAGAAATTTTAAATCGTGAGGAGTTTGGAACTCGAAAAAGACTCACAGTATGTTTATCGTTCGTATGTGCTTTGAAATGGATATTTACGTTAGCAATCAGGTTATTAATCTGTAAAAAGAAGTAATCAGATGGTTGTGTAATTATATTGCGCAACTAATTTGTGCTCTTACTGGTATGTTCGTTAAAATTAAAATAAGTAATGGGACATCTAACTGAAACACCTATCATATTTTAGTTACGTATACGGGCAATACAAAGCTGGAAATCCTGGAATAGGTCCAGGTTCTAGACAGTATCTGCTCTGCAACTTGTTGAAATAAGTATTTTTGCATCGCACGAAGTTTTTAAGCAGCAATTATTTACACTATAGATATATTTCTAATATAGTTTATAGAATGACTTAAGCACTTACGGCAAAGAATGCCTATAGCCAGTAGAATAGTAGCAATTGTTGAATTCTTCTGAAAATGGGGAACCATTGTCACTCCGAAACTGCAGTCAGCACTCAGCAACAAGAAAATCAACACGCAGGTGAAACCCCTTGAATATTCCCATCATTCTGTCAATTTCCGTTCGTCGCGTAGAACTAAAACAAATTTTTATGTGATCCACTATATTTTGTGTGATAAACTTTATTAGAAATATTTTGCCGCCATGATAACTTCAAAGTAAATTATTGTTTTACGTTTATTTAAATAAATTAGTAACTTATGCAGTTGAAACAGAAAGTGGGACACATGATTCCCTTCAAAGTCAACATGATACATACGAAATAATGTGAAACCGTAAACTGACCGTTTTTATAAATTAATTATTTTCATAAAAACGTACATTTTCGTATTTTCACAAAACATTTGATATAAAATGAAGCATTATTATTAAGAAAACACATTTTGCAAATTATATTTTAATTGGAGGCAAGCACTGTAAAATAAATCATTTTCTGTGGTGGTATTATATATTAAAATATGTATTTTAAAATATATTCGGTTTGGCATATTACACAAGTATTAATGATACAGTTTGAATGAAAATTTAAAACAGTCGAACATTTCGTATCTTGCATTATAACCGTTGATATTAAAGTAGTCCAAATCCGAAACTATATACACATACAACTATACGGTATTTTCATGCTACGTGTTAAATTACAATTTCCTCAATTATTTTGACCTCAATAATATTCAAATTTAATGTGAAACATGAATTATCATTGTATGTAATATTCAATGGCCAAATTACATTACCCCTAAACTATTTCATGTAATGCAACTATGCAAGATGTCAGCAAAGAAATAAGAATCCCAAATGGCAGAATATATTTTTTTTTCCTTTAATTTTATTTAAAATAAGTAAAGGTATACCATCCGCAAGTTGCCTGTCGTTTGGATTCTTCATATCTGCATTCAATTTCGTTGAGGTTTTTAGATTCATCATGAACTGCAATGATTCTTTCTTTCTTTTTTTATTGATTTCTTCAAAAATGCGACTTAAAAAGAGTATCGAGACGAGACCGAGACAATATTGGTGGAGACAGAAGTTGTTGAGAAATTTTAAATAGCGAGAAGATTGGAATTCGGAAAATATCCACACTTTATCTTTGGTAATTTGGTATATATCTTGAAATGAATATTTACGTTAGCAATCAGGTCATTAATCTGTGAAATCAAGTTTTCAGATGTTGTGCAATTATATTAGACAAGTAAATGCCTCATAATTATGTGCTCTTACTGATTAGTCTGTTCCTTAAAAGGAAAAAAAAGTAATAAAAGTATAGAACACCAAAAATATTACGAACATGGCGATACAACGCTGGAATAGGTCCAGGTTCTAGACTAGACAGTATCTGTATTTGCTCTGCAATTTGTTGAAATACACATTTTTTTAAAATAATAAAGTTTGTATTGCGCGAAGTTTTAAGCAACAAATATATACACTACATATTGCAATAGTTTAAAGAATGACTTAAGCACTTATAGTAAATAATGCCTATAGTCCATTGAATACAGGTAGTAGTTTGAATGCCCGTAGTTTTCGGGAAGGTAATCTCCGGACGAAACAGTTGTTGTTTATTAATTTATTTCGTTGAACACAGACTACTAAATAAAACATATAACTGAGAATTAGCGTTTTAATACTAACGTATCCTGACAAAAGTGCCTCTGTTTACATTATGGTAAATTCTCTTAGTATATGTAGTAGGGTGCATTAGATCGGATCACATGTATTTATGGCATTTCATTCATTATACGTTTGCCACAAATTCCAAATACAGAAAATTAATGGTCATTTCAAATATTATTGATATAACAATATATAACATAGTACGAACAGTTGAAAGAAACAGTATTTATTATTTCAAATCTCAAATAATAATTATATTAAACATATAAATCGAAAAGTACACTCATTAGGAGTTAGTGGAGCCGTAATATTTTCGCATTTTTTTCTCAAATTAAATTATTTTTATTAATTGTTTTCTCAAATTAAATAATTATATTAAACATAAATCGAAAAGGAGGCCCATCTTCTTGCTGTTCTTGAGTCATAATTAAAGAAAGTGGATTAAAACTGTGTATTTCTAACTAAAATCGTAAAAAAAAAATCGCCCTCGCAAATTTCGGATTTTTGAACGTTTTAATCTATCCCCGTTCTTCCTTGGAAAAATCCTGGCTACGCGCCTGCCAGTGTAGCTAAGGCATGCATTGTATGCTTTAATTACCAGCAACCTGTGTACTTAATGAAATATTAGATTCCTTATTTTCGTATCAAAATGAAAATTTCAAACTTAGTCTGTATCCAGGTCATAGATAAGTGTTAAGTATATATTGACACTGCACAACGATACCTTCAATATAATTATAATAAAGTAAAGGTTAAAATTTTTTAACCTTCTACACGTTATTTCTTTAAAGGCAAGGTTTTTCCTCCTGTGGCCTGTCGGTAATGTAGGAATACTAACAAGTAAGTCAATTTCAGAATAAATAATGCATACACAATCGGGGTTATGCAAAATCATAATTCATAATCTTAGTCAAATTCCGAGAATACGAATATTTGAATAAAAAAATGCAAGTTATTTTCTAATAAGAAACAATTGGTACCAGAGAAAGCGACATTGTGTACTATCCAGGATTAACTTCTAGATATCCTCAAACATTTTCTAATGAATCATTTTATATGCGTAAATATTAACAGTATTATGAGATAAAGATATACTCCAGATCTTTAATAATTATTTAATTTTCTTTAATATGTACACAATTTATTGATGGTAACTTTTTAATTTCTTTCTGAATCCTAATTTAAAACCACTTAGGTGAAAAGTAATAGAGACTGCGATGTTAACAGAAAATCATATAACACTGAAAGCACAGTATTCGTCGGTTTTTTGTATATGATCCCGGAAATATATGTAACACCAAAGTGACCAAACAACTACAGTATCTATGTGATGAGGTCATTTTTAAAGATTCGTTTCAAGTGATAAGGTACGTTCACGAGACATAATAATGGGGGAACGCGTCTTTTACATGACATTTAGAAAATTTAAATCTTTGATAGAATTTTTTTATTTGTATAAAATTCATTAAAATCTAAAACTTGTAAATAATTTGTGATTTCGCGTTTGTTTGCTATTCCAGTACTCGTACAGCAGTGACTGTTCGCACTATAAAGGGTGACATGACTGATATTTTATTCACCACCAAGTGCATACTATTTTATAATGATCAAATTGTTATTTCATAGAAAGTGAAATCTAATACATAATAACTGGCACTTTCAGTATGCAATGAAAAACTCCCTTCAAAACGACATTATTTTCACAGAACTTTCTATTAAACTCTCAAAATTTCAATTATATAAATATTATGACAGTTCAAACCCCTGAAAGAACTTCTAATAGCTTACCATGATCCATGAAAGGTGATGAAACGTAATGTGTTAACCTATTTTCTTTATTTTCATGATTGTGACATTGTGATAATATAATTTTGATGAAGAGCTGTACATGAACATCAGACATTGACAATTTCTGCTGGTCTTTCGATTATCAACAATGTTTTGCATATATAATTATTATTCACTTCAAATCAGCAGTTAGAAATAACAGTTGCATTCATCAGTCAGTTATTAGAGTTTTAGTAAAGGTCCAATCGTTTAGGCGGAAAGTTACCGTTTCAAACATTAGTGAATGTTAATCTATTTGAGAACCATTAATAAACATACTACCGCTTGAAATCACATATTGATAATGTTGCTTTAGCTATTAAAATGAATTAAAATAGGAGTGAAATTATGCAGCAAGATGATCACAATAATTTAAGAATCTCTACGGCAATATGAAACCTCCCTTGCATTTATATTTATATTTCCTTATAATATACTTAGACACGACTTCTCCTGATGACCGCTATCTATCGATTGCATTTAAATGGATCAAAGAGCAACGCTCGGTCTCATTCAGCAAT
>JAQFYR010001185.1:0-10583 GCA_034694985.1 Campodea silvestrii
ACGTATCTATTGCAATACTATCAGGATAAATTGGAAACTTTGATGATGATGTTTCAACTGTATAATCAAAACTATCACAATTGGATGGGCAATCACACAATCCCATTGATTCATAGGATCTATCAATGCCAGCTTTGTCTTCTGGAGCTTCGATAGATAGAAATTTTCCTGAAAAGAAAAAGTGAGAATGATGAATTGAAGCCTGCTGTGTGGTTAATGAAACAAATAAAGGTGCTACCCCGTAAGCCGTATTTCCGTAAAATTGCATTTCCATAGAGCTGCTTAATGATCATAATTATAATCAGTATAGGTAGTATCCCGGTAGCGAGGTAAGTACTTTTCTTTGGGTTTAAATTTAAAACGTGTGCCCGATTGTCAACAAAGTCGGTACTGTTACATGATAACACAGTACGATAATGTTACTATATTTTAAAACTTAGCCAACGAATGTATTAGTAAATAGCTATACGCTTAAAATACTTCTTAAGTTGAAAACCGGAATATATTTCTAACATTCACGCAATGCTGAGCATTTCCGAAAAAGCGACTATGTTTTTGTTTGCCGAACTTTTAATTAAGCTTATATAACTTGTGTGCATTTGGCATTCATGCACTAAGAAATTGCCTAACATGTTAGGTGGTGCAACTTAAGTAACAGCCGTTGTTTGAATATGCACAACCGTTACTTCTGTACACACAACTACAGTATGTTACGGAGTAAATATGAAAACCTATTTTATGATTCCTGTTTTCAACAAAAGAACGAAAACTGTGGTAGATGCAAAACAATATTATTAATCTACAACATTTCCATCGAAACCTGAAGCATAACATAAACTGTGTTATTGAAGCCCTAATTGAGTTCAAATATGTAGGTTGCTCGTAAACAAGCAGAGGTTATTCGTACAAAACCAACCAGTCTGTGACTGGAATTGCAATTTTCTGATAAGCTTATACGTGTTGCCATCACAAGACAATTTCTGAGTGTGTACTGCACATTTAAGTTTTTTCCCAGCTAACACTTACGACCGGAATGCAGTCACCTTCTAGATATTAAAAGTAATGAAAGCCGTAGCTTTGATGCAGTATTGAAATTACACGTCGAAAGGTGTAAGTCTCGCTACACGCTGTTTATTTTACCAGGCACGCGTGTTTTAAAACCAAATTTGCGTATTTTCGATCAACATGTCTGTCAACATCATCAGCAGAGAAAATAATTTCAATAACATTTTGAAACAACATTTACAAATATGGCGTTTTGATACAATTTCTAAAGAAGTTTCCTGCTCCAGCCTAACGATATTACAAAATCGCAACGTTTGAAAAATAGTTACATTCTGATCAGTTGATTAGCTGATGTAACTGCAGAAAAATTAATTGTGTGATAGTATTAATTCGATAAAAAGTAACAGCGCCTAATTTTGGCCACACTAAAAGATCAACACGGAAGTGAATTACTTTTACGGTAAAGAACTTCGTCGACATCGACAGCCTCAGATTGCAATGACTATGACCAGAGCATACAACAGATGATTTTGACTAAAATAATTGGATAACAAAATGACTGCAATGAAACAGATCATACTGTAGTTATATTCTTTGGAATTACATACCATTAAACGCAGGCATTATTCGTAACATTCTAAACACTTCGTACAATAGTGTGTCTTGGTCACCGTAGTTTTATACTGAGGGTGCATAATTATAAAATGATTGTCAATGATGCCCTTTGCAATATTCTTGCTACTCTAAAGCCCCGTAACTTGTTTGTTCGCCGATTAAAGAAATTACTTAATAATTTTGCTTCAAATATAACGTGTGTTTGTTGAACTTTAACATTTTACCAGATAAACGGAGAAACAAAAAAAATCATTCTGTTCAAATTTACTAATACAAAATTGCTGATATAAATATTAGGTGACTATTTCACGATAACAGATTATGGTAAAAATTGTATGGGGATACTATACAAATCGGTCAGAACCCAGATTGTCTGATCAATGATCAAACCACTTCCGACCATTGTAATTTGAGTATTTCATATTATTTACTTACGGCTGTAGTTTTTCAAGCACCTCATTCCTTCGTATTCACAAATGTTGTATTGCTCTGAAATTAACAGAAATTCAGGTTTAGGAATAATTATTTATTGTAGGTTTGAGACTCCACATATATTAAGTTATAAGAGATTCACTAATAAAATTAACTCTATCCCCAACAAAAAACTTCTCTATAAAGGCGTATTATAGTTAACCACTTCTTGAAGGTACAGTAGGTATACTAGTGAAACAGGCTTATGTTATTTTGTATAGCAGGTCAGCCTGTTTTTCAATGCATTCATTAAGATTTTACTTTCATTCGATTTAAAAATTAGGCAAGCTCTCTCACGTTTGAACTAATCCCTGGACGAGAATCCAGGGTCTTGGAATTGGTTTCGAGCTGTATTAATTACCCAATAAATTCGGATTTGATCTCCGACTGGTGGGATGTGATTCTGGGACATAAACATCTCGCATGTGAAACCACCATAGTACATTTTAGAGTAATTATTTTAGTTCTTGTGTATAGTACTCTATGTGAAAAATAATGACGCACAAAATAGTTAAAAATAACTAAAAAATATCTTCTGTTACAGGTTTGATTGGATTTTGTACATAGAAACTCGAGGGATGCTCACTCCCTTCCAAAACGTACACCAAAACTGATATTATAACTTGTGACTTAATTGACTTCCTATGCTGTTCAATTGTACAATTTAAAGACTTAATTGTGACTTAGTCCCAAAGTGTACACTTGACTTAAGGCGGGGTATCCGATTTGGACCTTGGGAATCAGAAATATATCAAATACATTATTTTGGTTTAGAAGAACATGCACAGGATACGAGAAAAATATTTAAAAAAATTCCATGTTCCATAAGTACCGAGTAAAGGGCTTTAAAGTTTCGAAAAATGGGAAATTCCGTTCAGGTCGTTTGCAACAACGGTGCAAAATAAAAGTATTTTATAAAAAGAATTTCAGACTACATGACATTCTTTACTTCCTGAGCTACAAATCCAAAAAAACTAAAAATCCTAAAGCACCCGAAATAAATTTCCTGCCGAAAATGCGTTTTTAAAAAGGTTAATTACATATTCATCAGAAGGCTTACGAAATTAGTATATGGCTGAGGAAGTAGAGAATATCATTAAATATAAAAATATGAAATTAATTTTCCTCTATCTCACTATGATTTTGCAAACGAATTGAACTAAATTACCCCTTTCCACGACTAATTATGCAAATTTCTGGGCTTACAAAGTGCATAGAATTTTTTTAATATTTTTAGCGGGATTTTCAATCATTCCTCAATATAATATTCAAGTTGACAATACCCAACCGCATGCCCCTCATTGAAATATTTTCTTCGAAAACAGATACAGCCTGCAATGATACTATTGAAACCACAACGAATAACAATATTGTGATTTGTCAGAGTTATTAAACATGGTTGACATGTTAACCTCCCCCCACCCTCCGTACCACAAGCAACGTGGATTAGCTCACTTTAATCATAATTATTGTTTAAAGCCAATGTGGAAGGCACGGAAAAAACATCCTCAAAAGACTGACATTCTTTCTAAATATACCCACGACTCGAACTTACGTTTGTTCGAAGTTCATTACGTGTTTATAACCAATGAAATATCCCGTTTTCGTCAGTATACCCTTGTGCATTGTGATAACATTGGTCATACAATGCCGGTTCTTCATAGGACTGATATTTTTCGTTCACGGGTTTTTCAAGTTGTCGGAGGCACCGCTGGGATCGGGAAATATTACATGTTTATTGCCTTCCTTTTGCACTTTAAGATTAAGAATACTTTTTCATTATTTGCATGAGTCATTGCATCTAGTTGTACTGCGTAACTTGAGACTTTTCGTTTTGCTGTATTTTAGAATTTGGCAAAATCCTGTGTAATAATTTCACTTGATTTTAAAATAATGATGTAATACTACAGTGTAGTTTAAAATTTGAAGAAAAGCATTCATAAAATTACTCAAAATACTGGCCCTTTTCCCATTTACGGGTGGTACCTTGTACCTAATTATTTCGCCCCACGCTGTTTTACTCCGTTTAAAGGCGGATTTCCATAACCGAGTGTAGTGTTTGTTTACAACGTGCGAGCGTAACTTCGAGCGGGTGAGTATATTTACGTTTATTCAAATTCTCTTCAAAATTTTACTTTTAAAAAAGTTTTAAAGCTTACTTCAATAGAATGGAATAAAAGGAACCTGTTTTTACTGTTGAAAGTTGGTTACAAATACAGTGGACGTAATTCTAGGCAGTTTTAAAAATTCATCGCTAGTGTGAAATTTCACTGGCTCATAGCTTTTACTGCAACAAGCTGTTTTGGAATTCCGCCTTAACTCCTCAATCTGTCCCCATTTAATTCTATATTCTGCCGCACTTTGTCCCTACTTAATTCATTATTCTGTCCCCACTTACTTGTTACACTGCCCACTTACTTAATGCTGAATAAAGATATGACACACATCCACATGTCTTGTTCATAGATTTCACCTGACACTCTGTAATACAATTCTGGTAACTGTATTCATTATACAGATCCAGATTTTGCTCATCAGCAAATCTGCATTCTCGGTGTTCCATTTTTAACTGAACAACCTCTTTCGACGACTTGATACTTCTCACTGAAACAGCTGCGTGAAGTTCAGTTCCAGGTGGTACAATGACAGCTTTGGTGCTGACAGAAGGAAAATCTAGAGGGCTGTGAATCAGTACCTGCAAATCAGGTACAATTAGTTCGGCACATCAATTAGCTACTTTAAATTATTTCACTTCATCTAGGTATTTATGTTCAAGAAATAATTTCAATATTGATATAGATCAAGTTTAATTCAATAAAATGATATTAAATTGGTTTGAAACTATGAGAAATTTAAATGAAAATTCCACAAAAGAAGATTTATGAACATATTTTGCTGTGCGAAAAATAACAGCTTCAACAATTGTAGAGCATTAGTAGTATATTGTTTAGCTTTAACGGATTAATATTCCTTTCCTCATTATTGTCCATTTATACCCTACCAACGCCCTGTAAGAAAATTGAGGAGTAACCCTATAGATCCACATTGTAGAAAAGTTCACACGACAAAAGTGCAAGATGGCGGTAATTCTTGACAGAGAGTTCTCATCATTAACACACCACACATTACCTTAAATCCAAAAAATTCACTGGTCGTGGCATAATATCTATCGATGTCAGGATTTAGCACAACCGTCAATCCCATTTGTGATCCAGCACCTTTCACTCTTTTGATACCGTCGCCACTGCTTCCATTGGTCGGCGGGGGTGCTGCTGTAGTCGTAGTTGTACCATCAAAACCTTCAAAGAAGCTACTCCTACGAGGTAAACTATGTTTTTAGAAAAATAGGGGTTACGGAAAGGGGGAAGGGTGGAGGAACCAGAAACTTAAATTAGTACGTTGGTAGCTAGTAGATATTTTATCTGTAAATAGAAGGTATGCTGAAGCTGAAATTTGTTTGCGTGAATGCTTGCTGAAATTGATGTTTGACAAGCATGCGTGTGCCTTTTTAACATGCAAAACAAAACAATGTGCATTGTAGCATCAACTGTATCAGTAACGGGAATAACATTTAATTTCCTTGAAGATTTCAGTTTACCTTTAGAGTTTCTGAAACTGGCACTGTTTTAATAGTGAAATGTACAGGGGTAAGTCAGAAAATAAAAGAAGATTTTAATTATTTTTGTGACGACAAGTAGCTGTACTAACAAGTGTACGATGAAACACAGGAGTGTGAACGTTTACGCAATGCACACACACGTAACGAAATCACTATGTTGATGACGTCGTTATCCTAATCGAGCAACTTCAAGTATTTTTCTTTCATTACGACCGTTCACGAATGTAAACCTTTTAAATCATAACGTCAACTTCTTTCTTACGCTCTTAAGACAAAACCGTCAATATCATCGTCAAGAAATAGACGCAAGACATCGGGGCTGAACACTGACTACCGGAGTACAAAGAAAACTATGTTAGGTCGACTTAAAGACGCTTTACCTGGATTCATGTTAGCGACGTCGCTTAAAGACGCTTTTCTTGGATTCACGTTAATGGAAGTGAAAGTTGGTAAATGAACATTTACAAGGATCACTCCGGCATTAACGCTACAAACTCTTGTGTCCTGCTCTAAGGTATGATGAACGTGAATAGTCTAACGGCACTATATTATACCTATTATAGGTTTTTTACATATTATATATATATTTCCCAATGTTCTGCATGTTATATAATTATTGCATGTCGACTCTTCTGAATTTCAACAAATGATTTGAACTTTAGACCTGGAAACAAGCTGCAGACGTGGAATTTTTTTTATTAACATCAAATTATTCATACGTTATATTAAAGAAATATAGAGTTGATCAGAGAGATGTATTAGCGCTTTTCAGCTCCTCAAGGAACTGGGTATGGGGCTACTAATGTATAGAATATGCCGAACCTTCTCGTACCCAATAATACATTGGTGGCAGCAGTCCCTTGAGGGTATTAAAGGTGGTAAAACACCTGTTTGCTGAACACTACGTTCCTTTGATATCCAGTATGTATAAATTCACAAATTTATATTCTGAATGTGTTCGTATACTATCAGACTATCAGCGTCGCCAACTTAGCCATTCTACATGTTAAAAACCTCCCATTTATTTACTTTCGTACTTTACCCGTACAGATAAATGCAAATATTAGTGCCACCTTGAAATTTAGCATTTTGAAAATATTAAGAAACTATGTTCTTCGCTACAAAAAATGGTGATACAAAAACAACTTGAACCTTCGTCAAAGCCAAGGTAACTGAAAAGGAAAGCTTGTGAAAATGTATGGACAGCATTTTCTTCCATATTTGACAACAAACAATAAGGATAAAATTCAGTGATTAGTTTTATGTACTGTACTGTGTAACTGATCTTGCCAGACCTCACTTCCCAGATACGAGGCCAGATCTACTGTGATAGATCAAGATTAATCAGATTAGCTCAGGTAAGGCAAAGTCAGGTCAAGTTAGATTAAGTTAATTCAGGTCAGGTTACGTTAAGTCAAGTCAAGGAAGGTTAGGCTCAGTCAGGTCAGGTTAGGTAAAGTTAGATTAAAACAGGTAAGCTCAGGTTTGGTCAGGTTAAATTAACTTAGGTCATGTTGGGTTAAGTCAGTTTTTTTTAGTTTAGATCATGTCAGCCAGTAGTATATTCTTCTTTGTTTGGTATGTTTCATGGAAACTATAATGCATTTTTGGGATTTCAAAAAATCGAATCCGCACCGAGTTTTCCGATATCAAAAGTGAATTAAAAGTAGTATATCAGAAAACTTCCAACTACATTTTCTGTATATTCTCATTGAATTTTACCCTTTCTGCATATGAGTGCTCGCCATGCTAACCATTTAATGTATGGAGTTTCTCGTACCTAAAGTATAAAAAGCAAACAGGATTATTTAAAAATAAGAACAATGTTTATCCTAAATTAGAAGTACGCAGAAGTACGTTCCTAGAAGTTCACTGAAATCTGTATGTACCGAGTCGAGCCAGTTTCGTTTTTAAGAACAATCATTTTATTGACGAATGCAGATGAAACATTTTTGTGTTATTAACTTCTAAAAAGATACTCCACAAATTTAGGAAAATATGCTGCTTCAGGAGCTGAAGTTGTCTCCTCAGTCACAATTTCAGAAAATTGGTTTGTAAATTCATTTTTGAAAGTTTAGCTACAAAGTAATATCGTCTTGCACGAATGAGATATTATTACATTGTTTGGTTTCGTTAACGTAAATATTTTAATGCGCCATGTTTAAAGTCAATTGAACTATTGGAGGCGAGACTTTAAAAAATGAATAAGGCGCCAAAGAAAAACGTTTCTGCTTTCCAAGAAAAATAGAGATTTCTACTGTTAAGGTGGAAAATAGAGTAGGTGAACGGGAATACGTCATCATACCATTTTTTTCTTATTAAAACTAGAATGGAAAAAATCACTCACCGGATTAATTATGTTCATATTTTTAATAATACTTAATGTTTCTAATAATACCAGCATCTTAAAACAACTGCTTGGATATAGGTAGTATTTTTTTATTATTCAAAACGATAAATGTAAGTCGAAAAATGAGAAAAATTCAACCTAGATTATATTTCTCTAGCGACTCTAGCGTGCTTGTCCTGACACTAATATCAAGAACAGGTTCTGATATCCGCAGTTCTGTATTCGAATTATAATTTTAGGAATTGAGAGTTATAATAGTCTAACCACATGTTATGCTCTGTACATGGCTAAGGAAATCACATGCCAATCCTACCAGCTGCATGTAGTTTTGAATCTTTAATAATATTCTATACCAACGTTTATTCGATTCGGTAAAATAATAAATCAAATCAAATGAAGCAAAATGGATGACTGACGTCTTCCCGTACATAAAAAAAAATCAAAACACACAGAACTCATTACGCAAAATGATTAGTTCTGTTACTTACAACGAGTCATCAGCTGCTAAATCCCGCATCGTTTTCGCATTAAAAGACCAACAGTATCCTTCATCTGTCCGTAAACGTTGAAACATGTCACTGCAGTTATTTTCTGTTCCCAACCAGTAACATTTCAGTGCCATTCTACCAATGGGTTGCATCACCTGAAAGTGGTACAAAAACTATTAACAGTTATTATTAATTTTTGAGTATATGTATTTTTAGAGGAATGTTTAGTTTTTAGAGGAATGTTTAGTTCAGCAGACATGTGTTTTACCACCATTCAGCCCCTCAGGGGACTACTGTCACCTATGTATGGAAGTAATGCAGGGTATGGGAAGGTTCGGCATGCGACCGCGGTTTCGTCCCTTCAGGACTCATCAGGCATGCTGCGCTGGCCACAGTTTTTAGGCCACTAATGCGGACCATTTACCTGTAGCGCCAACTTTTTACGTTTTTTTTAATAAGTTTTTCCAAAGTTTTTTTTTTCGTTTGTTTTTTCCATTCCTTAGTATTGTCCAGTTCGGCAGGGGGGGAGTAGCTGCCCCTAATAGAGTACATACTATCGCGCGGACCTCGCTTGTTTTCAAACCAATATTACCAATTCCTTGTCAGTTTTGGGGTGTGTTTATCACTACACAAATTAAACTACCAGCACCTATAGCCGGTGAAACTGTTGTTTTTTTTATTACAAGATCAATCCGGGTCATCCAGTTTGGGTCACCAGCTCAAATCGGGTCACCGGGTTATGTGGATTCCAGGTCATTGGGTTACTTGGTAAAAAAAATTCGCGCCCCGTTCCATCACTGGTCTTGAGTCACTTGACAAGTAGGCCTAGGAACAGTTTATACAAATAAACAAATCTCAAATATACAATGAAGCAGCATGCATAAAATGCATTAATTCATACCAAAGTTTCGGTCTCTTACAATAAAAGTTGGTTAATTTGTGGAGCTAATATTGTTAAATTGAGTTGATCTAGCATTTCTTTTACAATTTCTTCCTTCCTATAGCAATCTACTAAGTCAATGCGAGGTCATTGCGAAGACTTCGGTTGGCATATATCATATTTTTAGTTTTATTACTTGGACCGCGTTATCATCTTTATATATTTGGTATCTTTCAATAGAAGATTAATTTCACTTTTTTGTACTCGAGTTGAGATTAGCACTGAAAAATATCAGTAGCAACAACTTTTCTATTTTCCTATACATGCATTAACAGCCTTGGATAAGTTATTGAAACATCTGTACTGCGTTGTTTACAGAACAAACACTGCAAAGTTTGCTGTATTTTATTGACAAACTTATTCTCATCAAAGTTAGTTATGGGAATTTGCACTAAATAAATATTTTAATCTTTTCTTATCATTTTGAAAGACAATCTGAAGTACTCAGTGAATGATAATATTATTACGAAATAGCATTATCAGGTGATTTTTCTAGAAGCATTTAATTTGTCACGTATATTCACAAAACGTAAAATATATTCAGTTTATATTTTCGTTGAAAACAATTCAGACTGCTGAAATAATTATTGGAGATTTACTTTTTTCAAAAACAAACGTTACAAATAACAGAAAAACAATGTGGTAAAACCCAAAACCAAATAATACAATTTACAAAACTGGACAAATTTCACAAACGCCATCAGTATGTAATGTCCATTCCACAGGGTTAAAAAAAGTATAGACTTCAATATTTCTGTTGTGTTGGTTTCCCTCAAGTCATTCCAAGAATTTACCTTCTTCATAAAAATATTTGAAAAAAATAAAAAAATAAATAAATATCAACAATCTATGTAAGCTACACGTTGTGGAATTCATTGTAGTTATATAGAATACGGGAAAAACAACGTTAAATTGTGATTAAATCCAATGTATTTCGTTGTAAGACATATATCATCTTCAGTTGTATAAACAAAGAATATAAATATATCCAGGCGGTTAGTTTAAAGTGAAATAAACGGTCTGGTGACTAGCAATAAATTATTCCCAGTCTGTATGAAATAGTCACGATTTAAACGGAGTTTTATTTGGTAGACG
>JAQFYR010001186.1:0-10582 GCA_034694985.1 Campodea silvestrii
TTTGTGGTTTACTGCTTTCAAAGAGAAAATTATAATTATGAATAACTAAACAAAAAACAACGATAATTGACAAAAAATTGAATACCGGTAGGCCTATATCAATTTTTTTAAAAAGAACTTCAAAACCGGTTTTAACCGGTTCAAAACCGGTAACCGTAAACCGAAAAAAGTAAAAAGTTGAAAACCGAAATTAAGCCTGAACTGAAAACCATAACGTAACCGAAAAAAATTACGGTTCGACTCCTTGATTGTAATCACGTTTTTCCTTTTTGAAACTGGAAATTTTCTATACAAAACCAGAGTTTCGATGATAATAGTTTCAAAGTGAAATAACTATTTAACCGATCGTCGTAGGAAGATGATTCAAACACCGTTGTAATCCGGAGAAAGATAGTCACATTTCAAACAATATACATATCATCACCATATGCATACGAAAATTATGTCTGTATAATACGTCCGGATATCTGACCCCTAATGAACATGCCTAGGCGGTTACTAAAATTCAAATGCAGTAGACGTTATTAGTCAAAACATAATTTAACTTTCGCCAAATGCGAACTCGCAAATGAAAATCGCCGTCCGTGAATTATGTTTTGACTACTGACGTCTTCTACATTTGAATATTAGCACCGGCCGCAGAGATTATCATCGAAAGTCGTTTTGCATCACAAATTTCTAGTTTTAAACAGGAAAATCGTAAATTTAAGTGAAAATAAGACACCCGCAGTTTGATTTTCATTTAAAACATTCCTTTCTTGAACTATTACGGCATGTATGTTTTATTTTACATAGTCTAATTATTCAATAGAATATGTGATTCAAAGTTTAACATCGTATAGCCTAATTCTTTCACTTTGCCATGCAAAAAGTAAAAACTTGTCTTCAAAAACAAATTATACCCAGCAGTGTTAGGCTATATATATTTCCAGAAGCCTGATATTTTTACGTCCACGACAACGTTTGCGTCATCTTCCTATGACGCTTGGTTAAAAAGTTATTCCACTTTGAAAATATTATCATGAAAGACATGAATATCATCGAAAGTCGGAATTCGTTTTGCGCAGAAGATTTCCAGTTTCAAATAGGAAAAACATGATTGTAATTGAAAGTAGGACACCTGCAATCTGTTGTCACGGGCACCCACAGGGGGAGGTAAGGGCTGGACTTTTGTGCAATAAAAATATTAGGCTTGGGCGATTATTGAAATCCTACTAATCGATTAATCGCACAGGAAGTAATCGAATTACTCGATTAATCGCACAGGAAGTAATCGAATTACTCGATTAATCGATTATTTGAATTCCCGTGGGTTTTTTTCCGAATTTTTCAAGTTTTTCTGAGTTTTGTCGAAGAAAAACGTACTAAAAATGCCGAAAACAAAATTTCAAACAATAACTGTTGAGTAGAACATCGTAGAAAGACAATTCTATAGTGCCGTTGTAATCCTGAAAACGAGATCTTTCAAACAGATGTCAACATGACAGATTTTGGATTTCAAATAATCGAGTATTTCTTAATAAACGTTTTTTATCGATTAATCGATTATCAAATATGACGTAATTGAGTACGATTATCCAGATAAATAATCAATTAATTGAATAATCAAGTTAATCGTCCAAGCCTAAAAGATATAAGAAAAATTGAAAGAAAAAGAAGAAAAATGCATGAAAATTTTCAATTTTTTGGCAAGAACCCATTAAAAACAGCACTTTTTATCAAAACTGATGGAAAAAAATTTCACCCTCGCCCCGCTCGGGTTTTAAATTACTTCACCATCGCACCCTGATAATTATCATTTTTATGGCAAAAATCGCTTAAAAATAACACTTTTTCTATTAAAAACGGCAAAAAATTTTGCCGACTTCGCACTTGCATAGACCTAGGCTATATGTTTTTGGCCCCACTTGCACTTTTTTTCGTGGACGCCCATACGTCCGTTGTTAATTCAAAATATCATTTTCTTGAACTATTACGGTATGCAAATCATTATTCCACGTGACCACGTCTAAATATTCAATAGAATTAACGAATTTGTGGTTCAAAGATTTCGTCAGTGGATAATTCTCTAGCTTTGCGGCGTAAAAAAATAGCCATATATCCCGGAGTTTTATATTGCCTGAAAGGTGATGTATTAAGGACCACGGCAACGTTTAAATCATCTTTCTATGATGTTCTGTTAAAAAATTACAACTGTTTAAACTTGCTAAATCGATGGTTTTCGCTGGAAAAATGCACAATGCGGATTATCGCATATATCAATTTGTCCAGTGGCGAACGGAAGGGGGACCCCCTTGGAAGACATCAACTATGCCATAATTCTGCATATTTCTTTCTAAAACGTAAAAAATTTCGCCCTCGCTTTGCTCGGGATCATTTCTTGCATGTTTTCCGAAATTTCATGATTTGATGTACATTTCAGCTGTGGTTTTTTCCATGTAGAAGTAAAAATAGGAAGAAAAAGAAGTAAAAAAAATAAGAAATGTAAAAAAAAACCTTTAAAAGTTTAAATCAGCAGATTTTGACCAAAAAAAGTAAAAAATTTCACCCTCGCTGCGCTCGGGAATTAAGTTCTATTTTGCGGCTTTAAATAAACAAATCCTGCGTAAGCCACTGAATTTGTCCATCCGGATACGGGTTATATGGCTGGATATCTATATGCACCCCTAATCTCAAGTTCAAAGGAATTTTGCCTTTATTTTGCTTTAGTAGTTTAAAAATGCTGTTACCAGTATTCCATGACATGTGTATACAGGTGATTTCAATTTGACCGATAAATATAAAGCAAAAGGAGATAGATATCTCCTCAGGAGATATTTATCTCATAGAATGATTTTAAATATTTCCACATAGGCCTAGGAATAATTTGGATAAAAAAGTGTTTGGGGAGCTTGATACTATTGTAACTTGCTCTTCTTTCAATTTTAACAGAATCTTGCTGTTATTTTTGCTTTAGTTTAGCCTAATAATAAAAATCTCTTATCAAGTTGAGGAAAAACTTGTAGCCTATATTTTCAAAATGCACTACTGTCACTTGATTTTCCATAAACTGTTTGAACAGGTCTATAGGGAATTTAATTTGACTGATTTAAAGCGAAAATAAAAGAGGTAGGCTAAACATCTCCTTTTTAAAACAGGTAAATATTTTAACAAGCGATAAATTTGGGTATAAAACATTAAAACTGTCAGAAAGAATGACACAATTTACGACATGGCCTACTATTTCAACTGCAAGTAGGACTATATTTGGTATTTAGTTTTGCTTTAATGATGTACACAATTATATAAGTTTCTTTAATTGTGACAATTTATAAAGTTCACAGAGAGCTAGCCTATATAATTTAATTATATTCTTCAAAGACTAATTTCAACTTGGTGAATTCATTGAATCATAACTAATCATCAAACCATAATTTATATAATTATATATTATATATATCTTGTTAAAATTGCATGACCCATATCCAGGTTTGGTGCCAGCACATTTACCCCCCCCCCCCATCGGAGATCTCTAGACCCCTACCCCCCATTGGGGAACTTTGCCCAGTTCGTCAGGGATGAATTTACAAAAAATTAAGTATGAAATCGTAAAAAAAAATATGTACGGTAGCCTATATTGTATAAAACGTCCTGGATATAGAACTGAATTCATGAAATGTTTACCTACGCTGCTACACTTCATGGTTCTGTAACATATAAAGGAAAATTATTGATATTATTCCACTTTTGTCTAAAAACGTTGTTTGTAATATAAAAAAAATTATAAAACATGAAAGCCCAAGAGGGAATCCAGAGACAACTGCCCTCCCCACCCACAAAACGGAAAAAATTGAGGAAAAATTAACGTAAACTGATCATTTAAATATCTCAAAAATCCTATTAAAATTGTGTTTTCTGGGGAAAACAACGTAAAAAATTTCTTAAAAACGTATTTCTCATTAGCATTTCCTGACTTCTTTGTTCTTCATCCCCGCACAAAATCGACGGCTGGTGTAGCCCAGGATTTCGGAATGGTGGTGCTCAAAATGAAAGGGAAAAGATATGGTAAAGAAAATCCCGAGCGAAGTGAGGACGAAAATTTGTAAGTTTTTATAGAAAAATGTGTAAATTGAAAACAAATTTTTAAAGAACCACACAAATGTTGAAAAATGTCTAGTCGAAGTTGCCAGAGTGAAGCGGGATGGAATATTTTTTACCACTTACTGCTTCAGAATGATTCAGTTTTGTACGTTGAGCAATCTCAATGGGGCTCATTGTGTAGTTTCATATATATACAATATACTATAAACAAGGGCTGTTTTAGAAGGCAAGGGGGGGCATTGTGATTTCTCAACATACAAAACGAATTATTCTGAAACAGTAAGTATGAAAATTTCATTGAAAACCCTAAAAAATTTCGCATTTTTTCGCTTAGGGCACTTCGACTATACATTTCTCAATATTTCTGAGTACCGTAGTTTCTTCTTTAAAAATTCACGTTAAATTTGCTCATTTTTCTATAAAACTTTACAAAATTTGGCGTCGCTACATTCAGTAAATTTTTTACACTTATAGATATCTTTTTCATTTAATTTTGGTACCCCCTCCCCCCTATCCAAAATCCTAGAATTGACTGTGTTTTCTGTTTTTTTTACTTAATTTTAGGCTACTTAATCTTGGAAACGAAAACTTTAATTTTAATGCGATGTAGTGCTGTTCAGTGGGGGTGTCAATAAATGGTAGGCGACCGCCTCCACCCGTCATTTTGACAGAAAGGAAGGTGAAAAAGTGAGAAAAATTTAGTAAGATTTCAAATATTTTCCTAGAAATCCTATTTTAAACCATATTTGAACCGGGATATTTTGTGCTTGATTTGACCTGCAGGGGGGTGGATCCCCCCCTGGATATCTTCAGTTCTAGGTGGAATTTATAACCAAACACCATTTGGTACAAAACGGTACTTTCTATAACTTTATGTTATAGTAGAACTTTATTTTTCAACATGGCGTCTGGTCACCATTTTGAATTTTAAGATTTTTTGTGTGATTTATTTCAATCATCGTGAAATTATTTCTGGAAATCGTAAAGTTTTGATATTTTCAGCATTGTGTGAGAGTGGGGTGCATCAAAAATCTAATTTTGTTGCTGCCATTTTTAAGTTTTCTGAAGATTTCGTATCTTGCGTTTCAGATAAAGTAGGCCAAAATATTCAAATAAAAGCTGTATTATTAGTATAGGACTATATGACAAATATACACTACTGGTATATTCCTTTAATTTGCTCCCCCCCCCTACTTCACTATGAATGACCACTGGTACCACCCCCTGTATTGTTGATTTGTTGTCATAATGTACTTTAAGAATCTGATTTTCAAACAAAAGCCCCCGTCTGGGATGTGTCTGGCGCCGTGCCCATATATAATTATGCGTGTTAAATATTTATTTGAGGAAAGTTTTCAATGAAAGTCATGTTTTTTTTTCCTTTTCAGAAGCTGAATTGGATGCATACAAAGGTGGATCATATGAAAATTGAAGAAAGTGACAACTTAGCTTATTTTGTGAATGTTGAAAACTACGCTATTATTATTGCAAAGTTCGTGAAATATTCGTAAATTGGATTTAGTGAAGCAATATTTTTTATAATTAAAAAAATGTAAGTTGTAATAATACCTTTTTTATGTACTTGTGCCCATCACCAAAATTAAATAATGATTTTTTTATTTATTGTAGGCTTAAATTGCTATTTTTATAAAAGCAAAATTATTTTTGTTTGCTTATTTTTGTATTCGAATTTGATTTCAAATAAATAAGTGATAAATGAGAGTAATTTGCATTTAATTTCTGCATGTGGGGCTATCTTTAGCCATTTTTGTATTAAATTTTCCATAAACATTTATGTTTTATTGCTGGGTGGATTTTTTTAAAAATAATTCGTTATTATTAAGGTAAAAGCCTTCTTGATAATCTGACAAAATGTTTGCAAAATTAACCAAGAGAAGCAATCATCCGGCATCAATGGCTGCTGCTTTGAAATTCAGAAAATGAGTAATGGGACACTTGGCTTCCTTCACGGCACCGCGGACACCTCCAGGAATACAGCGGCGGCCAGTTGTTAGTTGGGTATAATTTGGATGTAGGCCCGTCTTAGACAGAAGAATAAAGATAAAATTATGCAGTAGAAAGAATTTGCAAGATTTCTTGAAATTGCATAAAAATTCTTGTAAATAAAATTGCCTCAGGCATACCAAAATCTTGCCATAATTGAGCACTATTATAGTTCAATTTTCCTGCTAATTTGGGAACTCAGGATGTTTCTTATTAATAAACTAATAATTTGTGTCATAGCTCATAGGCATATATTGCCTTTGTATTTCAAATTAATGTATTAATTTTCTTTTACATTTTCTTTAAATCTTTCCTTTAATGTAGGCATAATAGAAGTCTCCTTGGTAATTTCAGCTTTTATTACGTACTGGGGAAGGCCGTACATAAGGGGGGAGGGGGGTTCAAACCCCCTTAGCAAAGATAAAAAAAACACCACTTCAATATTTATAATACGATTGATACCGTACTGAATGAGATCCAGCAGACGGCGGTGGCCAGAAGGATGAGACAAACCCATCATCCAGGGCAAGGCCGTGGTCATAAAAAATATTTCGGGGGGGTAACATTTTTTTGAAGATCAAAATAGCCGAAGGCGAAAAAAGATTTATGTTTCTATACGTTTTTTGAGCAAAAATACGCCGTTTTATCTGAATTTTTCTCTTTCTCTTTTTTCATTTCGGGGGGGGGGGGGTTGAACCCCCCTGTCTACGGCCTTGATCCAGCGAAACCATACCCTAGCGAAGCGATAGCGACAATTTTAACGTTTTAGTAGAAAATGTGCAGTTTCAACATGCGTTTCTATTCCATTTTCCTTCTTAAATTTTCTAATTCCTTGCCAGACGGATATATAAAATTTTGCTCAGGGGGAGGGTGCCCCCCCGGTAGCGTCACCCCTACCTGACCTCCTCTGGTACTTATATATTAGAATGCGTTTTGGGTATAGTACGCAATTATTCAAATTTATATTTTCTTTCTCTCAAAAGTACAAATGAGACACAAATAAATAAATATGCTTTTCAAGCCAACTTCCTAGAAGTTCAAAAAGTTTGCGTGCTTACCAAGGTCGACGCGCTGATTAATTATATCAAAATTTCACACCGTTGCTGAGGTATAAAAGGTAAGATTAAAAGTTGGATAATTAAGAATGGATTTTTAAACATTGAAACCTAAACATTGCAGTGTAAAACTTTGGGAATGAAAGCGGATATTTAAACATTCTGATAATTTATTAGTTTAGGATTTTTAATTGTGAAGAGAATTTAGATTTGTAACACTAATATATTAAAATATACAATTTTATTAATATTTATTTATTAAATTATTATCTTTTTTAAAAAGTAGTTTAAAATATACAATTTTATTAATATTGATTTATTAAATTATTCTCTTTTTTAAAAAGTAGTTTTTATTAAATGTCATGATGTTTATAACAAATTTTAATTATTCCTATATTAAAAACTTATTTTATTTAATTATTTATTCTGGCAGTTTTGGCATTCCATATGATAGCCTATTTTCTCCTTTTTAATATCTCATCTTTCATTTTTCTGTGTCCTAATTACTTTTAATATTAGGTCACACTTGTGCCTGGAAAATGCGCGCCCGAAATTTATTAACTAACTCAAAAGCGATTTTCGACTTCGTTCTGTACGCTAATTGACAAAAAGAAAGATTCGTTTATTTTTATTGCTAAATCAGAAAATTTATTTGTGCTGTTCTTGTACTGTTATTTTCTAACGACAGGTGATTATTCGCCGTCGGGGGTGCCAGCGCCGTTACTGAGGGGATGTACACGCACCCCCCGAAACCCCGTCTGACGCCACCCCTGAGAGGGGGCGATGAGTTATTTTTGTTGCAATGCCAAAAACAGAAAGAAAGACTTCGGCACTTTCATGATATGCTAAAAACGGTATTATGCTAAAGTTATAACACAATGCAATAAAAAAAATACAGCAGCAGGTATATGGACTACAAATGTATAGCTATATACATAAATACATTTTTACATTCTTTTTTCAATAGAAGCGAAAAATATGAAAATTCAACAACAAGAAATATAAAACGGATGTAATGAAGCTGTGTGCAATCTGTTGTACAACTAGTATAACTATTCAAAATACATAAATACTAAAAACCATTTTTCTCTTTCCAGCAGTCAATTTCATTGTATTTATTTATTTCATCAAACAGGTACAGGAACAGTATTTTAAGTTTATATTCCAGATAAAGAATGACAATACAGAACTAGATAGAAAGAAAAATAACAAACTGGCAAACAATGTATAACAGAATTTTTGTCCTTGAATTTAATAAAACAAAATGCATTATTGCACAGCAATATCCTTGTGAGTATGCAGCCATTAATGCAACTTATGTTTGTTGTGTCGCTCAGTGCGTAGGATACATTTGAAAACTTGAAAATACTTATATTTAGTGCAAGAAAATGTACCAGAGTTTTTAAAATCATTGAGTTGATAATCATAACCGGCTCAAAACCGATTGGAAAATTGGAAATAACTATAATATAAACCATAAATTAAAAAATATTTAAAAAAAAAATAATTAAAAAGTCGTAAAGAAAACGAAAGAATGAAAGAAATCAGAAGTTCAGAACCGAAACTTAAACCGGAAACAAATAAAATTATTTCGTAATATATTATCTTTTCGTTTTTCTTTTGAATTTCTACAGCAAGTCAGCAATATAATTATTATTTTTTCCAATGATGTTTTTATTTTTGTTGTGAAAATGCCAACACTGCTTTGGTTGGAAAGGGAAAGTGAAATCGTGCAACACTGTGTGCGTGAGAAGCAGCTGGCGATTGTTTTCGTTTTACGTGAGTTAAAAACCAGCTTGTTTTCTTTAAATTATGGCTATTCTAGTTCCAAACTGTGACTAATTATCATTGAAGAAATTGCTTGGAGTCAAGGTTAGTTGTAAAAGTCAATAATTACATCGTGATGTCCTCAAATTCGTTTTAAAACCTGAAAAGTCTGTTGTTACTTGTAATCGATACTGGATAATGCACGATACTTGGTAAACAAGCTGTTGAAATTTTAATTAGGTTAATTTTTTTAAAGTGAAAATCCAAGTAAATAGTATATTTAGACAACTACTTGATGTCCGTAATCCATGCACACTCACCAAAACACTTATTTATCCCAAATACCATTTCTTCGTTTTTTGAACAAACAAGCAGCGTGGCCGTTTAGGGAACTACTCAAAACGGCATCAATTATTCAAGTAAACAACTGACAGAATGGTTTTACTAAAAAAAAATTATAGACATTTTATTTTTTTCAATGGGTCCCAAATAATAAATCTCAATGCCATTTTTATCATTTCCGTATCCGTAGCTTGTTTGAAGAACTCATGTAATTGGCGCTAGTGTTCTCTAGTTGTGCTCATTTTGCGTATTCGATTTAATAATTCACAGAACGGAAATCGGAAAAATTAATGCTTCGGTGAGTATGCATCATCTAAAAACATTATTTATTTGGATTTTCACTTTAAGGAAATTAAATTTCGACCATTTTGAATTAAGGTAACCAACGTTTGCAATTGAATTTAAAAGAATAGTCAAAATTTGAATAACAATTATCCTTCCCAAACGCATTTCTTTATCCAAAGTATTCATTGTGGAGACATTTACTTGGAACCGCCGTTTTGCTCTTTGTTTCCCCTTGTTGAACTTAGGTTAAAAAGTGGGTGAAAAGCGTACGACGGGCCTTTCGATGGTTCAAAAGCGGCATTCCGGGAGATGAATTTCAGAGTTGAATGTATTCTTAAATACATGAAAATATTCAACTCTGAAATTCATCTCCCGGAACGCCACTTTTTAACCGTCTAAAGGTCCGTTGTCTGCTTTTTCATCCACTTTTCAACCTAAATTCATCTAGTGGAAACGGGCCCTTTACACATCAACCAGTCAGCATTCTCAGTAGCTACAACGATTCCATATAATGTATAACTCGGGTTTTTAAATATCTCCCACAAGGAATAATTTGGTTGAAAAAATTAACGTCGTGTTTGCAGTGGATTTTGTAAGGAAAATTCATAAATACACAAAAATCATGATTAGATTTGAACACTGCTTCATATAATATAGGAGGCAGTGATTTGAAGTACTGTATTTAGATTTGACTGACTTGCAATAAGAGCTCGTGTAATTTTTGTTTTTGGCGATGCTACAAGGGGACCTGACCTCGCCCGGTATTTAATTATGCTAAATTAATCTGGCCTTACCCGACTTAACTTTTCCTAACCTAATGTAATTTGTCGGCTAACTACACAACTTTGCTGGATTCCTAACAACACAAATGAATTTTATAACTACAAACATTGTGCGTTTACAACTACACACTAAAAGTGGAAACGCCGAAAAATGTATGGTCACGGTAGTGTAACACCTCTATGCTATTAAATTCGCAAAGTTAACCGAAGAATACAAAAAAGAGTATTTTTTCCGAAACTCGCGTACGGTATACGTCGGTACCCGAT
>JAQFYR010001187.1:0-10579 GCA_034694985.1 Campodea silvestrii
TTTCAATTATTACCAGTAAGATAAAATTTGGAAATTTGTTTGTAATATTATATTTCTATTACCATCCTTACCAAATATGGTACTTTCGTCAATTACTTGATTAGGTATGGAGTGATTGTTACACAAATATAAAACCTGTGTTTCGAAATTAATTCACTAGAAAATTCAGTGAAATCAAAGTAATGAAGTCATTCCACTGATTCCAGATCTATACTTACACCCGAACAATAAAATTTCAAAAAGTTAGTACAATAATGTGTTGTCTGTACTCTGTAGTTGTATTTCTGTAAAAAATTCCCTTTAAATTCTCAGTGTATAATTATATACATGTTGTAGTACTCGTGGGTATAATACATCAAAATTTTACTTCGAAATGATAAAATAATAGATTATTAGTATGCATACGAGACTGCGAGTATATATTGTAAACAATGCTCGAAATATTAAAAGAACCAAGAGTAAGCATTACAACGTGATGACTATTGTCAGAATAGCACTTTCATAGAATGATATTGGCTTATCCCGTCATAAAAAATATTGGTTTCTGCTTTTCTAAATTGATTAGTGATTGTGAATAATATTTCAATATTTTCCTCTTTCGGAAAAATCATCCCAGTCAATATCAGGTCACTTGGAATATCGGGTCAAATTCAATAAAAATGCATACGGTACTTAAATCAGAAAACAGTTATGAAAACTAGTTACGAATTTTTGAGTACACTAAGAATATTATTACAGTACTGTTCCGGTAATCTGTAGATTCAAGAATAGTTCGTTTCAGAGAATGATGCACGCACTATAGGATTCTTGCTGTAGTTTAGCTAGTTATGTACTTTAACTTCATCCAATTACTTGTTGAGTTCAGGGTATTTCACAAGGATACAAATTCGCACATCCGAACGAAATCTGTGTCCAGTGCCGCGCAGCAAAGAGGGTTCTGAGACTTTTGACCAATCAGATTGCGTAGAAACCCAGTTTACTGGACGGAGCTAGGCACCAGTTTCGTTCTGATGTACGAATTCGTATCCTTGCGAAGCGCCCTTTATTAGGGTTGGTATACAATTATTAGAAAGTGTAAACTTATATTTTAAAATCTGAGAAACTCACAAAAAATAAAAAGTGTTTCATTTTTCCATGCTTCGTCTATGACTTTGTAGATATAATTATAGAAATCGTTTTTACTTTACATTTCAGTAACAAAAACAGTTTTCTAAGACGTTGTTCTTTAGTATCTTTACGGGTGAAAGGTACGTCACAAAAGTGAAAGCATTCACTGTACATCAAAACAAATATAATTAATGCATCATTATAGTTCTGTATGTGTACTTTTAAAATATTATTAAATTTACAATACGATATTGAGGAAAGAAAGAAAGTAGCAAAATGTTCCGATCAACGTACAATATATTCTTTCTGGAGGGTGTGAAGTTACAAGTTAGAAATATCAGCAAGTTAGAAATTTGCTTTTCTTGCTCTTTCACTCCAAGGAACATGAGATATGGAAATTTTGATATTTTGAGTGTGAAGTTTCTTCTTTGAAATCCATAGTGTATAGCTACAGTATAGTACGTATGTACAAGTTAGAAATTATTCTATATAAGGGCAATTTCTACCATCTCCTCTTTCTTCCTTCTAGAATGTAGTACATTCTAGAAGGTCAAAATTCCTCCTTTTGCTCCTGGCGTTCTTCACAAGAAAAAAAAAAGAACTTCATGAAACTTCATTTTGGTAGATACTCTTACAGCTGTTGCCGGAAATACAATGTTTTCATACCACTGTGAGAGAAATATCAACACTCATTGTAAACATTATACTTTAACAACAATATTAACTTCATGACAAATCAAGAAATCTAATTCCACAACGTAAGAGAAGAAACAGAAAAATGTATTTAATTTATAGCGACCTCTTTTCGGCTTCGTGAGCAGTCTCAATTGATTGTATTTGATAGTTACATGGCACTGTGGTAACACCTCTTCTTTCTGGTAATATACAGTTATATTAGAACAACAAATTAAACAAACAGGAGCACACAATATTCCTGACATTAAGTATTATGAAATTTCAATGAAAGACAATGATTGTTGCATTTTGTTTGTGTAAATACATTTACAGCTAATTTTTTATTTAATTTATTCTGGTTTAATCTTGTTTTCTTGTAGACCCTATATGAAAAAGTATGAGCATCAAAATCTTTAGTCATGGATTTTATATTCTGAATCAAATTATCAAAGTTCTTATGAAACAGTCATTAATAGAGTATTTACAGCACATATAAATATTTACTTTTGTTATGACACTGATGAATAATTGTCAGGCGCAAAGGCGGATCCAGGATTTTTGAATGGAGCAGCATGGAGGGGACCCAAAATGAAATGAAAAATAAAAATGGTTTAGGACATTAGGAGACTCGAGAGCAAGTGTTGGAAATATGTTTATTACAGAAAACATTTGGGGAAAATGCGATTTGCATGAAATGTATAATATGATGTCATGTTTGTAACGTTTGTTAATATAATATTACGAAGTTACAAGATAAGAAAAGATATTAAAAACTATAATAAAAATTAGTTTAACTGCTGTGCAGTCAATCGCATAAACATCTTTGTTCTAAAAGAAAAAATCACAATATTCGCAGAACAATCGGCATTCATTAATTTTTGGATTCGCAAGCAACGAAATAAAATGAGAAATATATTTAAAAAAAGATTAATACATTGCTTGGCTTATAGGTGTAAATGTATTTACACAAACAAAATGCAACAATCATTGTCTTTCATTGAAATTTCATAATACTCATGACTCATAATAATATTTAATGTCAGGAATATTGTGTGCTCATGTAGTCATGTTTGTTTTCGGAGGGATTTTGATTATTCGTGGAAAAATATCGAACATTTTTAAGTTTTTCAACGCAAAATCCGTACTTACTCCTTCAGAATAATTATTATTTTTTTTTTTTTTTTAGATTTTTTTTATTATTATTTTTATGAAAAACTCGATTGTGGGTGGGGGCTCACACCCCTCTGTATCTGCCCTTGGTCAGGCGGCTCTCCCTCTTTCTTCGCTTTTTTTTATATACTGCGATATTTTCATTTTGAAACTAAACGACGACTATGACGGAATATTATTATGTTCTTTTATTTATTGTTATTTTTCAGTACGTATAAATAAATAATAAATCTGCATTTCATTGGAAAATTTGTTTCTTATTATATTCTTGTAGGGTGAAAGAGAAAGTGTGAGTTTCTAAAGGTTGCCAGAGGTATCGAAACTAGATTTTCTGTATTAAGTTATTTTGCTATGTCATAATATACATGTATTATGGTGTTCTAACGTACTCTATAAAAGAATGAATTTCACACGAATGCTTGTATTACGCTCACACTTCAAGGACAGAAGAAAATAGCTACATTAGTTCTTCAATTGTTGATAACAAATTGTCTCCATATACCATTATTTAAGTACAGGAAGCCAAAAGTAAACTTCAATAAAGTTTCATAACAACGAACAGTATCGACAAAAACTACTGAAAATTTCTTTTTTGTTTTCCCTGGTCTTCTTTCTTGTGAGATGATTAGAATTAATGGCACTTTAAATCATATTTTGTGATTCACACGAATTTCTATTTACACTAATGAAGTGTATTCACATATCAAAGAACATGTAACTCCCCAAGGAATAACTATCATTGTAAGTATTTTGGTGATCTCGATTAAAGTATTTATCCTGAAGTGAAATTATAATGAGTTTATTGGCAAGGATTGGAAAGTGTTGTGTGAAAAGTCTTTTAAAACTGTTGAACATATTTTTCAACATGAAGGTAGAATAATTGAAATTATAACCGAATACTGCATCCTAGCAATATATCAGTTTGAAAAACAAGTACAAGATATTGTAGAATGCATGTAGGCTACCTTTCTTACCTATATATGGGGGGAACGGGGGATAAATAAATATATAATGTATCATTGTGGAAGTTTTCGTAATTAAGGATCAATATTGACTTCCAAAAACATTACTTCTGAAAACAAGATTAATGCAGAACCAATCATGAATAATCAAAATTCACAAGGAAAAATATTCAATTAAATATTATTTATTTGTAAATGTAAACAGCGTATTCTACATTTCGCACCACCCAATTTTCAAGCCCAGCATATATCATAACTCTATAAATTATATATATACATACACCAATTAATCGGTTAATCGCTTAACCGGTTATTAAACCGATTAATCGTTACTACAGTGTATATTTTGTTTTGTAAGGAAATGCTGTGTAAGGTAAATACTGTATACGTAACACAGGAATACCTCCATTTATTAGTCGAAGATCGAATTATACTTTTTATTAAATGTGAGAAAACACAAATATTATAACCTAACAAAATGAAACAAAACAGAACCGCGCATTCAGAAAGCGTACATTAAAATCACGCTGTCCTCGTTACAATAAAATATGCAAATAACAGATTTTCGCCATCTGTGAAGTCCAAAGTTTCTTTTTTTATTATTATTTCCGTTCCCAGTTTGTACAGAGTATAAAATATCAAATGTGGAAAAGTTAATACATTTTCTGCTGCTCTATACTTCTATAGCAGGAATATTATGTTTCTCTTTGTCTCATGAGAGAATAAAAAAAGGTTTTTCATCTGTTGCAAAAGATCATAATTACGTTTAGTCTCTGTCCATGAAGCTGTTGGAGTGGAAAACTTGCGGTAATTCTATTGGGAAATTTCACAACCTGCTATCATTCAGCAGAAACAAACGTGAGGAAAATATTGAAAAAACTTCACTCACATCACTCGCTCTTTAGATTGAAATTGCTCTATCTTCCTTTTTTGGAGTTTTCTGGAAGACAACGAATCAAATGAAATGGAAACTAATTCCAGATTGTGGTTCGTTCTCAATTAAAGTATTTATCTATGTATAGTAAGTTATATCATTTTAGTTTATTTACATATATTTTTACAAATTAAAACAAAAATAAATGAAATTACTATGTGATAGAGTATAAAATATCATGTAACGTACAGTAGTTACATGAGTAAAACACACCTGTTCTGGGTTGTCTTAAATTTTGAGCGCTAACAGTGACCACCGAAAGGAATCCGATTGAAGATATCTTCGCAATTCAGATGCCGAGAGAAAGGGGATTTTGAGAGTCCTTGATACGAAATAAAATACACAATAGTCCCGCAAAGGGGTATAGATACCCGGATCGGGTTAGGAAGGGGGACTACGTGTAGAGTTGGGGAGTTTGGAAATGGATTTTGACTGCTGGGAAAGTCGGGCTTTAAAGCTCTCTATTTCAGAAGCGGGTTCAACGACGACGCCGGCTTGGTAAGATTTGTTAGATTTTTAACATTATTTTTAAAGGTGAGGCCTAAATTGCGTACATCACTAGGTTTTGTCGGCAATACAAGAGCGTTCATTGGCTGGGCGAAATTTGTAAGGATAGGAAAATGTGCTCTTACTAAGATTTCGTACTTTGATTTAGTCATCATTGAATCCGCTTCATGACTTTAATAGCAACCTGAGTCAAAATCTTCTTCTCTCGGTCTCTCAAATATTAGCCCTGAAAATCTATGAGACCCCAATAGCCAATACAGCTGGGTTTTACTCCCCTAATTACTGTACGTTATAAAAAATTATGTATAAATGGAAGTATTGTAAATACTAATTACACTACGAACATAATTATAAGAAGCATATTTTTTTATTTCCCAAATTTTGAGTTTTATTTTCTAAATTGGCTGTTAGCGCTTTGCTGCTTTTTCGTTTTCATTTGTGTGACATGTTCGACTACTTGAAGAACAAAGCATCATTTTCAGAAGATTTACGTAATTATAATGAGAAATAACCTACACAGGATGAAGAACTTATTTTGTTTCAAGAAACATTTGTTTTTTACGATTTCGCATTATTTTAATATTTGGGTTTCATTTTTCCTTGTATTATGACATTTTTGCCAGTGTTTTGAATTGACCCTTTCGCTTCATTTTATGAATTGCCACGTAAATCTCTCATTTTCGCTTTTTGTATCTTTTTTTAATAGTACTTTGTATTAGATTATAATGCTTTCTTGCAGGTAACTCTTTCAAAGCAAAAACTACTTAATCACATTTAATAGATCAAGTTAATGATTTAGTTAGAAAGGAGTTTTACTACTTTTTTTTAAATCTGTACAAATATTTGCATAAAATTATTCTTTTAGGAACGGATTGAAAAAGTTTCTAAAATAATTGTTGGTGTTACTTCTCCAATGTGAATTTTCTGATAAAGGAGTTCTATTTTTTCCTACACGTTCCTTTGCATCATGACCTGATATTGTGAGGTAAAACATTTCTCTCTCCAAAGTTTGAAAGTTTCCTCCTATTTGCTTCATCCAAATCTTAATTCTCTAGAGTATTATGAACTTTGTACATCATTGTTGCTATTTCTTTCCATTATAGTATATTAGTTCCGTGCACTCACAGACTCACTCCAAGGGAGATACACTCAATTAAAAGAGCCTCTTTTCCATCATAAGAAAGTAGGAAACTTTTATAACGAAGATAATACACACAACAGCTCATTCTGTTCATACTTAAAATAATTATGATGAAGGAAAAATAAGGATTTTCACATTCTATGCTGACGCATCAGCCTGATGCAGCAGAATAGAAGCAAAATTATTCGAAAAGGAACTGCACTTCAGAAACGATAAGTTGATAAAACCGCTTCACTGAAATAAATATCGTTATTAAGCCATCATCACACGATTAATAATGCCGTCAATATCTTTCGTTATTAATAAATATTGTAACTGACAGTGTCATGTTTATACTGATGTACTGGCACATAAGAGAAAAAAATGCTGATGACTGATGAAATTGGTGATTTGAAAAGAGAATAATAGTACTTACTGTATCTGAGAGTGTTTTTGATTTTGACAGTATTACTCAGTGGCGTAGCTAGCAGTTTAGACGCTCGGGACAACAGCTTTAAATTAGCTCCGTCACACCTCTAGAGTTGGGTTAATTTGGCGCTCCTTACAGAGCCAATTCCTCACGGTAGCATGGGCAGGGGCCCACTCATCCCCGTCTGACTACGGCACTGTTTGTTACTGACCATTTAGATGGGGTTATATGTGTCGGTATATAGTTGAATTTTTTCTTTGTCAGCAATAGTACTGACAACATTATTGATTTTGTGTGAGTGCTGGACTTAAGTTTTTCTGATAAATATAATTACCGGTATCCATTGTTTCCACAGATGATATATTTCAAATGAAATTTTAAACAGCACTCAGATACCTTTGATTGAAGTTATCGGTGTATTTAGTGTATCTGGAAATACAGGAAATGTGTCTGTTTCTTTTCCTTTTCTTTTTTTAAGAAAAGAGTTATTAGATTGTCGACAAACTTAATGTTCCGTTCAAATGGTATTATACTAGAGTGAAAAGGAGGGGGCACTTTGGAAAGAAAGTATCTTCATAGTTCATGTGTATTGTAGTATTGTATTGACTGAGTATCGTTGTTCATTAGTCTTAAATGTTGTGGGATCTTCTAAATGTATCAGTGGTGTGCTTTGACTATTATTAATCGATTGTCGGGTGATACTTTGTCCGTTTGTCGTAAAATATATTTTATGAGATTGAGATTGGAAATATAATTATATAAAGTATAGTTGTATAATGCAAATTCGTTTATTGACGTTTATTTATGTGATACGAAGACTGTTTTCTCATTTCTGTATATGAAAAGTAACGTTCAATGAATAGTAGAAGCTATTGAAACAAACAATATAGTTGTATAACACACACAAATATCGTATCTGACCCACTATGCACAGTGCGAATATTAGCTATCTTTTATTTCATTTAGTATTAGTTTAAAATTTCTAGTTTTCGACATATTTTAGTATTTTCAAAATCAATATTCGTCGCACCTGAAGGATTGCGGTACATGTTTCTTGTTATTTCTATTCTGATCAGTAATTTTTTTGGAAAATTCCTCGGTCTATTCTACTCAAACATAAGAGAACTTACAAAGAAGAACTGTCAGGAGTTGATAAGTTGTTTTATGTTTTTATAAACCTGAAACATGATAATATTATTATATTCAATTGTGATTAATTAATACGGCTTCAATGACTTCTCCTGGAAATAACAAATGGGTTAGAAATGTAATCGTTTGACATTATTTAGAACAAACATGAATAAGGTTATGAACTTTTATAGAATGTACTAGTTGTTAAAATAATATGTACTTCTATTACTATTTTCGAATATGACTTTGCATAGCCTACATTTATTAGGCTACAAATTATCAGGTTCACGGGAGGAATGCGAGGAGGAATGGTACGTTGGAACATATTTGTTTTAAAATTACATAGAGAAACTATAGATTGTTTTAGATGAAAAATAATGACAAATCCTTAACAGATCAAGAATGTAGAAAGTATGAACAATATTTTTAAACCTTAAACATAACTAGTTATGTTAGTAAATTATTGCTAATAATTGTGTTAACGTACACCACAACACAGCTTAAGTTATTAGTTCTATTTGTACTTTCGATCATTGGATTGTTTGTTATACTTTATAAAAAAAATCTTCAGGTACGGTACTTGAGTTGTTAGTGCATTCAGAATGTTATTTTTCCACTGCGATAATGTTATACAAATACAAAATACTGTTCCTCAGAATGCAATGCAGCTTTGTATTCCTTTTACTTTAGTCTACCTGACATCGCTGTCAACTTTTTATATTTGAATATGAAAGTAATGAAGTTTTTTGTGTGTACTTACCATGTTGTTATATCTTGTTGAAGAGTGTCAGTCGTGAGGATCTCACTTGGTGGTCCAAACCTGTGAATCACTTTCATTTGCATTAAAAACCCACAACACTTCCATAACACTACACTTTTTACCATACTACACTTAACGATATTAATCCACCATTTAGGTCCGAAAACTTTCCGTATAGATTAACCTTTTCCCGGTATTTTAAAACAATTAACGCACAATATAATTTCATTTCACTTTTTCCGTTATTAATTGTAAGTTTCACAGAGATCCTTTAAACTGTAGCAATTGATTTGAAGAGTGTGTTTTGAAGTAGTATCTGTACCGAATGTGATGAAATATTGTAGTGAGGTCCGTTTTGTTCCGTCCGTTTCACTCGTTGGCTGCAACTGTTCTCTTCTCTCTCTCTGAGCATCTATACTCTCCAGTTTGCTTTCCTAAAGCGTCTACCTCTCTCTCTTGTCCTGCCTCCTCCGCTTCTGCCTCTGCCTCTGCCCTGCTGCCTGCCTGCCTCTTCCAACTCTACTCTACTCTGCGCCTCTTCACTTCCCTCTAGAGGGAAATGCGAAAAACAAACTCCTTGCGTCTCATTTAGCCTTTCAGGACGGATTTATGTTAATTATAATTAGAGAACGTACAGAGCAGAAAAACCACAATGGATTGCATTTGGGGAGAGAATATGGTACTACACTCAAAATATATGGAATAGATTATTAAATAAGTTGACACCAGTACCAAATTAAATCTTGACATTATTTTGATTTTAATAAAGAATGGGAAGCAGAGCATAAGAATGATTTAAGGTGATCCTAAATGAGGAAATTCGTTCTTGACATATTGTACGAATAATCTACACTATAATATGAACGTCTGAAGAAAAATAGTCAATGTACCAACAATGTACGAATGAATATTACGACTGCAGGAAAACTAACAAAAATTTCGAAGAATATTCAACAAAGTATATATTATACTAAATTCAGAACGATAGTATTAATAAACTTGTCGTCTATCTCATAAACGTTTTTATTTACTGTGAATCCAATATAAGAAGCAATGATATTGGAGAAAAAGATACAACGTACAAAGCTGAGAATGTTATGTAGTGGGGTTTTTGTGAGTGCTTCGATACATTGTTAAGGTATTAGTTCCGCTAGAATAAAGAAACTTGGGAAGAAATATCTTTCTGAACATCTGCTTCGAGGATCTAAAAGTCATACTATACAAGACTTTCATCAACAGCTGGAATTCTGAGAAATAAATAAAAATTGAATGAACAAAATGAAAGTGAACATCATTTCCTTAATACTAATACTACTTCTATATGAAATTTCTTTTCACGTTTTTGAAATTTAAAATTTTTTTACATATTAACAAGAATTATTTTCATCTACGAATTTTAATGAAATAATAATAAGTTTTTTTTTTATTTTCGCATTCGAGAATAGCAAACAAAACAGAAACTAGCAGTGTGATTAAATCATAGGAACTTTGTAATTACCAGCCTGTGGTCATGTACTGATACAATTCCTTTCTAATGTTCTTTTTATTACATGTGGTGTCATATCTTCTGTATTTTCCTTTAATAAACATTTTACAATTAGCCACAGTCATAATTCCTTCAACAGAAGAAGACCCGAGTATATTCCAATTTCGGATATATTAATGTTTTGATGAGAAAATCTTTTGTGGATTGGCTTAAAAAATATTTTAACCGATGGAGAGTTCTTACTTTTATAAAACTTGATTTAGCAATATTGGTACAGTGGTTATTCCAAGAAAATGT
>JAQFYR010001188.1:0-10578 GCA_034694985.1 Campodea silvestrii
ATTAAATGTTCAAATATTTAGTTTTTTTGTTTATACAATATGGCCCGTCGAAGATTCCGACTGAAAAGTTTGGCCCTTCTATAAAAAGGTTGGCTACCCCTGCTTTATAAATGGCATTTTAGGTGATGTGATATGTCGAAGACCAAAAAAACGAGGGCAAAAATCTTTTTACGTTTTTTTGTTAAAACAAGATGATTTAGTAGCATATTTAGGATTTTTTTCTTCATATCGTCCCAATTTTTTTTTTTTTTTTTCGTCATGAGATCCCCACTAGCAATCCTTATACTAATTATAGTAGTAGCACAATACACAATTACGGGATAAATACTAAAAGTGAAAAATATTCCTGAAGTGCACATTAGTTGAAAACATGGAAAAGACATACTGCAAAAACGCAAATGATTGTTAAAAGGAATGCACCTAATTTTCCTTTTTTCATTGTTGTGGTGTCGTTTCTTATAACTGTAGTGTTTGTCTAAAATTCCAGAAAAGGAAAATATCGTAATACGCACGAGGTAAATATGTGTAGCAGGTCTGCTTATGGCCTTATGTTCAGTGTGAAAAAATATTACTGGATTTATTGCTTCGTGTACTAAAATGCCCAGTGCCCATCATCAGCCTCATAATATGAAATCGCAACATTCCACAACTTATAATCTAGTCACATTTTAGGAAGCTGTCTTTTTGGACATTATGATTTATTATTCCAATTGTGTACACGTTATTGTCGATTTAAGAAAAATCTGACCCTTTTGTCTGCTAATAATCCCCCGAATTTAATTTTAATATTAAAATCTTGTTTTACACTTTTAAATATTCCATTGCTTTCTTGCTTCACAAAACATTCTTGTCATAGTGCTACTTTATTCTAATTTATATTTATTTATATAAATGGTATTTGTCAGAGCAAAAGTACGTATCAGTAGTTGAATAGTTCATATTTCTGTATTTGATATAAAAAAAATTTAAAAAATGAAAAAAAACTTAAAATTTTGACTTGAATTTCTTAAAATTATTCAAATATGTTGTTTTATCGATACTACGATAAGCAACAATCAAACAAACGGAAACAATGTGGTTTAACAATGTATAATTTGTGATTGTAATATTAGAAGTAGAATTTCTAAAAGTTACTAAAACTAAGAACAAAAATCAATCACAAGTAACATTACAGCAATGAAAAATAACAGAACATCTTATAAGTTTTATCACAAATAGTTATTGGCAGAGTAGTAATTAAAAATTATAATATGAAAAAATTCGACAGTCTTTCTCTCCGGCCTTTTTAGAAGCGTAATTGTAAATTATTTCATTGTAATTAAATGCTTCCATCACATCACTGATACTGATGGTAATATTATTATCAACCTACTATTTCTTTTGTAAGTTTCTTAAATGTTTTTTTCCCTTGATACGTTTATATGTAGGAATAACTTAGGAAGTATATACTAAAATTTATTATTATTATTATAATTAAAAACTACAGTCTTCGGGAAGGGAGTAATGTAGAATTTAGAAGTCAACAGCGATACAGTATAATTCGCTTTATCTCCAGCACTATTATTTCTATTCCATAAAATATGACGAGGTTTTGTGACGGAGATATAATTTCCTTTTTTATTTGTCATATCATAACGATATTCATTATATTCTGATACAATGATAATGTGTCTTTTTTTTACCCCTGATATTCTTGTAGTCTTGTAGAAGATAAAAATATTACATGCATCAATATTTTTGTCTACTGTATTTGGCGTGATGCAGTACCTAAAAATAGACGCGCTGCCAAATTTATCTTGTTTGGAAAACTCGTGAAAAACGACAAAATTTCTAATACGCATTATCACATATCTCCCAACACTCCCGGGATGTACAACTAAAATATCTTTGCTTTTGTTCTATTTCTTTCAGAGTGATTTTTGTGCTGGTGCTTTCAAATTTGTAAAGGCACTGTAAGAGGTGTCAGGGTTTTATTGCTCAAAACATCAAGGAATGCAATGGAAGCATAAATTTTAAACGATTCCCACCACTCTGAAATTGAACATTGAAACAGTTATTAATTAAGAAAATATTCGCCTTTCCGTAAAAAAATACATAATACTAAAAAAAATAGTCCAACTTACTGTTGCTTATTTATCTATGATTTTTCTCTGTACACTACTATACAGCATATGGCCACGTGAACCCTGGTCAAGTACGCATGTTGCTTTTACATAAGAACTTCGCTGATTCCGGATGATGCACGACAGACAAAAAAAATATGACTGCTTTCATATTGCAATAAATGCTATTATTGGAAGAAACAATTAACTTTATTTTTCAACATCACACTATGAAATATAAATAGGAGTTGGAAATATTTTGTAACGTTTGTGTGGTTATAGTTAATTAACAAGAAGATTATCTATTTCAAACGAACTTTATATGCACGAAGCGTTTAATTTATCAATGCGTTTCCCGGAACAACTGTTTTTGCATTTCTCAAACATTTTTTGGAAGTTTTAAATTTCCGTACATAAATGCGTGTTTTCCACAAAACAAAACAAAACAAAAAAAATGCAACCAAACAGCGAAAATCGCCATATTTATTATCTGCTTCCCCAATATCTCCCATTAAATGAGTAACATTAATGTATAATTTACGTTCTATGCTGCCTTAATGCCTTTAATTTTAATCAGCCGATTTCATTTTATTGTGCTGTAGGAAATTTCAGATTAATGCATTTTCTGTGATTATAAGGTACTAACATTAGTTACTGCTTTAATATTTTAATTACTTACATAGAGTGGAAATATTGTTTATATGTTTCAAAATACCACGGCAAATAACAGATTTAAGTGTTTTAGGGTGCAATGAAAATGCTAATTGAATACAATTGAAAATTCTCGAAAATACTAATTTTGTTACTTGATGATGCTAAACTGAGAACCTGAAAGTACCAAAAAGAAATCAACCCTAACAATGACTACAACGTTATTTGCGGGAGAAATGTATAAATATAATGTATGTAATTAATCACTTAACCCGAGCGGCTGAGCACCAACAAAAAAGTAGGCATATCGTTGATTACGGTAAGATGTAGTTTGTTACTGCAAAACTGCGCGACGGCGCGAAAGGTGTACACCGTACCAAGGTATTTTTTTTACTTACCGTGTACCGTATACTGTCGCAGTTCTTAAATTCTCAAACAAAATGTTTACTGAAATTTAATTTATTTATACTTTTTCATTCTTGGCGAAAGTTAACTATCATACGTAAGCTTCGTTAATAACGGGAGTTATAAATAATGAGGAGTAAAAGAAACACTTTTGTGCTGAAAGCCCCAGAAAGGCCAATATGACCTTGAAAATGTATCTTCTTTTATTGTAAATCCAACGATGAAACTATTTTGAACGAAAAACTACTCAGAAGAATTGGAGGGTGCAGTGGAAAAAAACCGCTAAGTCACATTTTGTCAGTTTTCAGTTAACAGCACTAGATAGTCATAGTTTAATTGTGCTATTTATTGATATTTTCAAATACTTCGAAAAATTATTGTACACACATTTTCTTGGGTTGTGTCACGGACTCACGGTAACTTACCCGTGGGTTGTGTCATCAAATAACGTACTGAATTTTCAGCAGAAAAAACCTCTAAGTCCAAAGAAATCACTAATTAAAACGAAATCGCTATGTACAAAGAAATCACTTACGTCGTTAGTCCAAAAAGTTTATTTTTAAGAATGTGGTACGTATATGCTTCCTTTGTTTTCACGTGGGTGTTTTGAACACTGAATTACTTTATGATAATATCATGGATCATGGTACTCCTCATTTGATTAGTTTGAAAATATTTTTTGGATGAATTTGAAAAAAAAAAAATAATAATAAAAATAGTTTCACACCATTCAGTAAATGGCACCGTTGTAAATTAGAATTTCTGCCTCACTTTTCTAAAAGTGACTATTTTCCATACAAACAAGTTTTGTTAAAAAAGAATCGCTAGGTCTGAAATTAATTTGTTTATTTACGGAAACAGGTAGCATCACAACTGACAGTCATGTTGAAACTACCAGCATCTTCGCAATGTAAAAAAAAAATCTGAGAGCTGACCCCCCCCCCCCCCCAGAGGAAAGGTCAGATGCGGATATGGACATATTATTCAATCCACTGCTGTCGGTAAAGGTGAATTTGTAAATGTAGGAATGGTCGAATACTCTAATCACTAATTGCAGTACTCTTCTTCTTCTTCCTTTTTGCAAAATGCACAGTTCAAATGGGATTTTAAGAATATTATTGTTTTATATTTTCTCACTATTTTCAACATTTCCTTTTTCAAGTTTCGAAGAGGTCTTCTTTATTTTTTATTTTTGTGCAAAATGTGCAGTTCAAATGCTTTTTAGTTTTTTTTTTTTTTTTTTTTACAATTTCTCACTATTTTGAACATTTCCTTTTTCTCGTTTCGAAGGGCTTATACAGTTAAATTCCACCCTCGCCGTAAGTAACTTCAAACAGTGCATCGTAAGCTTGCAGTGAGTGGAGTAGTGTAAAAAAAGCAAAAAAAAGTTTTTATTAGATTACCACACAATGTTGGCGCACTATAGTCGACATACAAAATTTATAAAATAATTACGCTGATGACATCACCGCATTACACGTGATTGAGAAGACCTTATTATTATTTTATGGTATTCTTTACGAAATGCACTTTCACTCCAATGTCCAGTGTCAACGAATGTTTTAGAATTTGAGTGTTCCAACAGTTAAAAAAGCGGGAAAGTTCACATATAGTTCAGCGAAATGATCATATCTAGATATGGACAAAGACCATCGTTATTACGTAAACAAATGATTCATTAGTTCTATGAAAAAGAACACTTTTTACCGCATTTACTTATTGAAAAAAAGGTTTTTATAGACAGTATAGTCACTAGTCAGTTACTGGAAAATATACTAATTTCAATCATCAAAAGTTATGGACAGTGAGTGTAATTACTTATTTTCAAAGGTTGCTTCACATTATATATAATTAGCTTTTTACTATACAGTTTCCAGATTCTCAGTTCAACAAGAATATTTGCACCGCCGTTCATGTAGCTTCGCCCTCTCTGAAGCCTGCGCAAGAAAATGAGCAAATATTCTGCAATTGTTCCGCAAAAGTGACGATGGAATATTGCGGGGATTTTCAAGTTGTTGTTCCCTGTCAACAAAAACAACTGAAGTGTTAATACTTTCTGTACTTTGCATTTTTCAGAGACACTAAGAAAAACCATTTTATTAATTTATTTTGTACTGTCAGGGTCCAACCATTTAATTTAATAAGGGGGTTATATTGAATTGTTCAACCATTCCTTCTGATTGACAGCTGTTATTTCTCTGTAAAGTGTCGATACATAAAAAACGATACTTGGACAGAAACATCTAAATTTTTGAGTTTTTTTGAAGCCAACATTTCAATGACCATGTTCGTAGGGCCTTAGAATTTCCTTTTCGAATCGCGATGTCCCGTATAACTGATCGAAGCTCGGGTAGTCAAATTTTAAGAAGAATCGTCTCAAAACTACATAATCTGTAAGTTATAGGAATAAAGTTTTCGTCAGTAATTTTGACCTTGACTACTAACGAAAATTTAGCTTATATCCGGAACGTTGTTCATTTACGGTTCATAAAAAGATGACCTGCTTTTCGCATCATCTTATACGGCAAACAATATTTCAAAAAACAGATACGATATAATTGTTTCATTTCAAGGAATTAAATTTCAGCATGTTACAAAACATATCGTACCACATTTTGTTTCCTTGGAAGTGGATATAGGCCTATCTCTATTTAATATCTGAACTGAATTAAAATTTCAACTCGGCCAAAAAGCCCGACGCGTTTCCATGGGAGAAAATAATTATGTAAGATCTACAACTCGGTTAGGAAAACAACTGCGTTTGTGCTGTAGGGGGAAGTTCACTGTACAAAATCAAAAGAGAATTTTTTTCAGATGTGGCACATGGTGAGGAAAGAGCAAAGGGTAGTGGAAAGTCTTCACTATATTGTTTACATTCTTTCGGAAAATACCTGCCTGTGTTGTAGCGGTTGTGCAGCATGAATCTCTGTACGAATAATGATAATGGTTGTATTTCATATACTTTGTTGCATTTAGGTTCATCGTCTTTTGTACATAATGCTCATAAAACAAAAAATATGTGTAGATTACAAATTAATTATACAATAGCATTGAAAATGCGATTAACAGGTACCGTTCGTAACATTCACTCCCAAAAATAGAATATCACACATAAATTTAGTATGATAAGAGAGTCAAGAGTCCAATAAACAGTCGTGGAAGCTTTTTGGAGAATAACGGCAGATCCAATTTTCAATTCATCTGATACCTGATGCTCTGTTTGTGATAATAATTTAATGAGTTTTTAAATGGGTCTTAATATATTATGCAAAAATGGAATACGAAACTCATGTTTATTTGAGTTACATTATTGTCTTCATCATCTGATGTTGTGGATGTTTTAGTTTTATGAAATAAAACCAAATAGAGCTTACACTGCAGAACAAATGCTCTGTAGTAGGAATTTCGCAGATGTAGGAATTTCTTGCCCAAAAATACTATATTATTGTTGATCAATGCTCTTGTTTTTATATTTTAATACATTAATTACACCTGTAATATACTATCTAAGAACGTGTTTACTTTTTTACACGATTTTTTGTATTATTTTCATGATAAGAAAATGTGTGGAGACGAGTAAACAATATTATGTTATTCGTTATAAAATAGGAAAGTGAAAAAAGTGGTTGCTTATTGTATGCAAAACAATTGCAAAATTATAACGAAATAGGTAAATCCAAACCTTCACAAATATTCGTGAACCATTTTTTTTCACAATGAAGCTTTTCATTGCTTGAAAAAGCTTGTATTTATGATATTCCATACGTCGTTAAAATGTAGCCATTAAGCCATACATGGTATACCACGTAGGTAAATTTGACCTGTTATGCAATATCAGCAGTGATCACGAGGAGACATCATCTCCCGTACGTATTACAGAATGGTGCTCTGCTCTAACTAGCGGCCAAATGTGCGAACAAATTTAACACAGCATTCACAAATCATTTTGACGTCACATAATTGAATTCGTAACCGCAATGTAAATTCAATGTTAAACCGGACGAGAAAATTGCAGTACAGACGCCACGTGATTATAACTATTTAATGCCACTAGAACAAGTTCTATTCTATTGTCAATGCATAAATTTTGTTAATTCATATAAATTTATTATAAACATAAACGAAGTTAATATTCACCCAATCAATAACCGCTGTCTGTTCCGAACATATGTGCCGGAGCGTCAAATACCCCCCCCCCTCCGCAAAAAAGCTGTGTCCGCCCCCCTATAAACCATGCGTGCCGAAAAACATTTTTTTTTAATTAAAAATACCAAAACCACCGAAATTTTGGACAATTTTATATTTTACTGCCCTATTTTTTTTTTTTTTGTATTTATTGATAATTAGGTAAAAACTCGAGATAAATTACAAAGATGACCTGTGGACGCTCATGTTTTCTGAAGCTATTTAGTGTTTTGCACTAAATATGTAATATTCGACTGCTTTGATATTATGTGCGCTTCACAAATGTTAAAAACTGTATTTTCTTTAATGCCGATGGGCCCTCTAAAGTACCCCCCCCCCGCATTGCAGGCTCTGCGGTCCCTACGCTACGGCGCTGCCTGCACCTGGTCGAGTCTTCAACCCCTCAGTCGAAACAGGTGCAGACGGGAGGGATGCAACAATTCAAGTATATAGAGTACCGTATAGTACCAATGAAACGGATGTGACGTAAGACATGCAACAAGAGCATACTACGGCGCTAAAGCATCGTTTGATCGGAGTGCAGGTTGCAGTAATAAATAAATATTCCACGGGTCTCTCGTTTTTAAAAATCATTATTTAAATAACTCTTATACAGCTTTCAAAAGCGTCTGAGAATCACCGAAAGAAAAGGTGTTTTACCAGCAGGACCTAAAGGATAGTAAAACACTGTCACCTGTGAAACTTAACTAATTAATAATGATTTTTTTGTGGAATTGTTTATAAGTAAAATATCTTAACCTAAAACCATTAATGTAGAATACTCGTGAATCTCCGGTAAATATATATATGAGTTTTTCGAAATATCATTTGCTAGAGAATGTGCGATTACAGAAACTTTAATTTTTAGCAAATTTATTAACCTTTTTTAATGATATAAATAATTACTGATTGAAATGCATATCAATTTGAAAAACAATGTACGGAAAGTACTGCATGAAATATTGAAATTACGTTTTAAATACCATTGCATTCCGAACACACCCGACAACCCGCTTATTTTGCGTTTCATTGCTCGAAAATGTGCAAATCATTAATAGATTACAGCATGCTAAATTACCCTTGAAATATAAGTAAATGAACGCGTACGATAGCATTAAAAATGGTGCCTCAATCCCTCCTCCTCTATACATATACCGGTATGTTATAATATACTTTGATGATCGCCTTATTGCCCTTATATAATTTATACTCTGCTTTCAACATTTTCCTACTGCATTTGTAGTACAGCGGTGCCATCTACTGACCTACAGGTCATTTGCGTCGTGAATGGACACAGTAGAAAGTTCCACATATTGCCGCATGGCATATGCCAGCACTATTTTCATTGGAATCGCGTGGTACTGCAATGGGAGTTATCTACATTTTAGGAAATGAAATATGACCTATTTTACAATCCACTAAGATTGATGGGATATTTCTATTTTTTAAAAGCATATCATTTATAATCGCAATACCTGTAAAAGTGAATTATTGATGTCACAAATTGGACACTTAGGTTCAAAGAATAGTATAATTTATTGTTCTATTTCTCTATATCCGTGGCACGTGAGATCTGTTTTAAAATCGTCATAATCAAATCTATATACAGGTGTTACTGGTGAATTTGATTCTTGTTTTTAAAATTATTAGGTATTTAATTAATTATTGCTATTATTTTACATGGAAATTTTGTTTATTGGGTTTGATAATGCCTTGATAAAGGTGAAACCGGTAACCCCTAAATAAATAACTAGTATTATACAGAGAAGGCAACAAACTTTGTTTTGAATTATACCTGTATTTTGAAGTCACTCATAATCTCTGAAATTATGAAAATAATTATATATCCTTCTATATTAACAGGAGGTTGGATTTTGAGACAAGAATAAGTTCATTAATTTATTTATATAAATATTAATTATTATGAAGGGCAAAGGCAATTACCAATGGGTTTTTAGTATTGAACGAAAAGTTAGTAAGAAATCTTAAATCTTTTTGTACCGCTCATTTCATTGCCACTTTTAAAATAAATGTTTCTGGATACGTGAGTAACGTAACGCGGTAGGCTATAGACACTATAAGACACTGTACCAGTGTTTAACATTGCCTACAATATTATTATTGAAATTCAAATGGGTAATATTACTTTTCACCACTCTGTATATTGGAGCTGTTAAACTCTATATTATATTATTTGCACATGCTATGACAAAACTTATTCGTTATTAATGAATACTAAAAGCAGTTAATGAAGCATAATGTATTATATTCACTGCAAGAAAATGCTCTTTATTAATGATACACAGAGTAATATTAACAAATGCATTTTAATATTTCACATAAGTATGTTTTCAATTAATAATCTTCCACAAAAACTGTATAATCAGTTAAGTGTAATTATGCGCTTTTAAATCACATTTTAGTAACTGTTGAGAATTTTCCAATGTAATGGGATAACTGTCACTCAAAATGAACGTTTACAGGCTACCGTAAATATTTCGTTCCATTTTGAAACATTTAATTCTCGTACTTGAATTTTTTTGTAATATACAGATATACCAACGTTAAACCAAAAGTATAAGCAACCAGGATGAAGGTAAACATATTCACCCCATTTTCCAAGGAGTTGAACACTTTCACCTTTTCCTTTGTTTACTTTCCTCCCCACTCATACAATATCTCCCCAGGCGGAAAATTTTCACCCTTGCTACTCCCTTATTTCTAACTGTGTAGTGGTAATATTTGAACTCTATGGTTTTTAATATATATAGAGTTGCTAATGATGACTATATGTTTTGTATTAAAAGACAGACTTCAGGAATAAAAAGTATATACAAATACCGCGTATCGTGTTGATTATTATGCCAACTTTCTACTTTGAAGTTTGAAAACTTGGCTATAACCCCTCCCATGAGCTAGCGGATCCTGGCTACGCCACTGTATATAAATGTCCATTTTTAATTAAATGGATATAGTAGCTAGTAGAATAAAATAGAAAAAAATAATGGATTACTTCTTTGACACCTGCCAGTCACTGTAATTATTCGCGATGCCAGAGCTTCGATACACTATCTGGTGAGAGTTTTTGTAAGCACTCGTTGACGGATTAGATCGTATTGCTTACCTGCGGGCTGCGGTGCATTGGGAGAATGTTGATAAATGATGAAAATGAAACTCCTATGAAGAATAGCAACACATATTGTTGTGTTCCACTCTCCAAATCGAAAGGGACACT
>JAQFYR010001189.1:0-10577 GCA_034694985.1 Campodea silvestrii
TCCGAATTATCTGAAATACCGGTAGATTATTTTGTTTTAGAAGTAGATGCACAGAATACGAGAAAAATGGTTAAAAAATTCCACATCCATATGTACCGAGTAATCTGGCTCAGAAGTTCGGAAAAAGTGAAATTTTGTTCAGTTAGTTTGCAAAATTAGTGCAAAATAAAAGAATTTTATAAAAAGAATTTCAGACTACATGATATTCTTTACTTCCTTCAGGAGCTATTAATCCAAAAGATTAAAAATCCTGAAGCATATGAAATAAATTATTGAAAAATTCAAAATTTCCAGCCAAAATTGCATTTTCAAAAAATCTTAATTACACATTCATCTAAAGGCTTACGAATTTCGTATATAGCTCAGGAAGTAGAGTAGCCTAGGCCTATATCATTAAATATAAAAATATGAAATCAGTTTTCTTATATCTCACACTGATTTCGCAAACGAACTGAACAAAATTACCAATTTCCGCAACTAATTATGCAAATTACTGGGCTTACAAAATGCGCAGAATTTTTTTTAACATTTTTAGCTGTTTCTTCAATCATCCTTCAATATAATATTAAAGTTTCATTCAAATCCTTTCTGACTATAACCCACCGCATGCTCCTACTTAATTCAGTTTTCTTTTCAAATGACAGGTCAGTTTTTCTCCTATCTAAATACATGTACTCATGTAGTTACGGTAAGCTCATTTTCAACTTGTAATTAGGCCTACTCAACTATTTATAAATGGAATTGAACAAAATTTTGTGTCTAAAATGTAGGAAACGATCTCAACTTTCTGATGGAAGTAAAATTATTTAGTTTAAATACATGTTTGCTTGTCAAATTCTAAATTTCCGTATGATTGAAAAGTGAAATGTTTCCATTTTTGCTTTTTTGGGAATGTTTTCCATACCGTACCTTCAAATTGAAGTAATATTGAAACTAAAAATATCCACACAATCTTCAAGACTTGAACTTTCAGTGGATATTTTTATTTTCATGATTAGGCCTACTTTCAATAAAACTATGGAAAAAATTCCCAAAATATTGCAACTTTTCACTTTCTAAAGTCTATTTACTTCACCTTATGAAACTTCTGATTTTCACAAATAAATGCAGCCTACACTCAAACAAAATAATTTCACATCCATCAAATAGTTGAGATCATTTCCTACATTTTAGAACCAAAAATTATTCAATTCCGTTAATAAATATTTGATTAATTGCAAGTTGAAAATTATCTTAATACCATGCAATTTAGATAGGAGAAAAACTGAGTAACTGACCTGTCATTTGAAAAGAAAACCGAAATTGTGATTAGAAAAATAATGTAAATAGGGTCTATTGTTCTGAATATTAGATGATGACAGTATCAAGCAGATAGGTGTGCTATCAACCTTTGGCCCCTCAGGGGACTAGGCTACTTTGTCACACATACTGTATGGAATAGAATAGGACTGCAAAAAAGTTCTAAAGTTACAGGAGCCCGGTGAAAATTCCAGGTGCCAGAATGATATACCGGTAATAGGTAGCCTACCGTAACCTACTTCAATGTTTTTATTTTTTTTTTTTAAATCCAAATCTCTTACATTGAGTCAAAATAATTACATGATTAGTGACATCAAAACCATCCTTTCATTCCAAAACATATTACCGTACTGGTAGTCTACTAGACGTTTTTGGGGAAGACCGAGTTAGACCTTATTTCATTATAATTTTATTTTTTGGTACCGTATCTTAAACTTTTTTTATATTTTCTAACAAAAAATATCAGATCAGCAGTTTCCTTATATTGGCAAACAAAATAATAGTTCTGGATCAAAAATTTCAAAAGAATAATTGTAAAAAAAAATCAATCAGAACTTTCAGTTTAATTTATTTTGTAAATTTTGCCCTGGGCAAAGCATTTTAAACTTCGAATTTACTACCAACTGTTATGCATTTGCAGAATCTACAGCTCAAGATACGTATGTTTTAATATACAGATATATAATAGGTCTACGTCTATAAAAGCGGAAATAATCGATGATAAACATGCATTACTGGTACTAGACAATATTTAGTCTCTGTGTGATGTCATTTCCATAGTGGCCTGCTCGGGTCACACAGAGCCTATAGGATATCTACTGTGAGAAATCACTTCTGCAAAACCTCATTCGATGTAGGCTACTCTATGAATATGGCGAACAATGTTGCGACATCAGACCTATTGCACCAACGGAGTTAGATTTGATTTTTAAGATTTTTGTCCCATTTGATTACATGGGATTCAAATCTGGAGTTAAATTCAACCAAAGTTCAATTTTTTGTGAGTGCTATTGGGCAGATGTGGCAACATTGTTCGCCATACTCTAGAGGCGAATGAGGTTTTGCAGAAGTGATTTCTCACAATAGATATCCTATAGGCTCAGTGTGACCCGAGAAAAATGACTTCACACAGAGACTAAATATTGTCTACATTAGATCTACCTAAAATTGTACTAAAATTCTTATTTTTAAAATAGCCTAGATATTTTTGTAAAAGATTTAGGAGATTAGGAACTAATGGTTGCCATAAAAATCAGAATCTATGAAAAAAAAATCTCATTTAAAAATTATTTTTTTTATAATTTAGGTCGTTTGGGAGTTCCGGCCTCAATTACAAGACCACACCCAAATTATCTTTAGGCCATCACAACACAACGGCCTCATGTTTTTAAAAGAAGTCTACAATTTCTCTCCGAAGCCATGCTGGAATGATTGAATCCCTCTGTATTCTATTCCTTGAAGGCTAGACTCATAATAAACACTTCTAGCTATACAATAAAAAAAATAATTATCTTTCTACATGCAAGGGCAAACGAAATGTAAGCTTTCGTAAGACAACTTTGTTGGCCCTGGGGTAGGTCCAGTCTTGGGCAAAGCCAAAGAGCTCGGCCCTTGGGTCCAGAGCCAACTTGAAGCCTACGCCTGGATTTCCATCCAACTGCACACCTTGTTTGAATTTTTAATTATATTTCGCAACTTCAAGATAAACCTTTTCTGCTATACAGCGCTGCCATTCTCTTGAACGAAATGCCTATACGCACAAATTTTAATTTTTAAAATGGGATAAGGAGAAAATGTCACTGCTAATTTTAAAATACCGGTAATTATTTAATATAAGATACCGTAATAATAATAATCTGAAAAAGCTTTTCTTAAATCGTAGTCAAGTTCTGAAATGAGTAGGCTACGCATTTCAATATTATGGTGGAGAGAATTGGCAACATTGCACCTCAATGAAAACGTGATTTTTTATGACTAAAATCTACTTTAAAAGGAAGGTAGGCATAGGCCCAAAGCGTTTTCATTACCCCAAAAAAGATTTCTATACGTGTTGTTTTTACGATACAATTTTTCTGGTCGTCAATAGGCTTGCGGTTTCTGATCAAGTCAATAGCAGGTAGCTCGCAACGCAGTCGCCCTGCCGGAGGCAGGCTTGCTCGCGCCTGCCGCGGGCTAATAGCAGCCGATCGGAATTACATCTATTAATCCGTGAGACGGAATGATAGAAATAGCCGAGGCTAAATAACTTTTTATCTTTTTTGGTGGTGGATCATCTTGTTTACGTCTGCAAACCAAGTTTTATTTCATTCATCAATATTAGAAATTTAGCATCCATTAGGCTAGGCTATATCAATCGAATTTTAAGGGGCCCGATCCCCAAAAGCCTTTTTCAAACACGGGTTTATGATTGACAGGGGGTGTGTAGCATAGGTGCCTTTTAGGTGGTGACCTTTTGACCCACGTGACAAGTGAAGCTCCACCTTTATTTTTCGGTGACATTGGGAAGGAGAGGACCCGGGGGGGGGGGGACAGTGGGTCAAGAGAAGAAGCATTTGACATTTAGAAGGCAATGCATTTACGGGAGTTTCTATATATTGAAAAGGAGAATTTAGACCTGTGATTTTAAATGACAAGCAACAGAAAAAGGCATTAGAGAATTTGACGTTCCGTTTGGTATAGTAATACATTTTTCAAATATACAGACTATATAATATTTTATAATATATATAATTATAAGTATATATATAATTATATATAATTATAGTATAATTATTATAATTACACGGTACATATGAGTTTTCCGTTTTCATACTTTCCCTTACAACATCTGCCGTACTTTTTCTGAAAAATCGTTTCCATTGGACGATTGGAGATTTCGTTCTATTATCATTGGAATCGCAGTCACAATAAGGATTGAAATATGCATTTATTGTACATTTTACTAAACTTCCGTTATCATACATTCTGCAAAATATTATATAACCTAATTAAACTAATTTGATTATTTGACAATGGTTTGCTCAGGGCTGCAAGTAACTTCTTGATATTGCATTGAACTTGATTTTAGCGAAACACAGAAGCATAAATTTTGAATAACTTCATTGCTAAAAAATAATTAAGTACAGTAGACCTTATTAAAGGATTTCAATTTATATAATTGGGATCAAACCATCCACATGCATTTTTTTTAATAAGTTATGGATTTATATAGTAGTAGCAGTCTTTATTTTCCAATGTATTTACAACAAAATCGTAGTATACATAGCCTATTTAAAATGACAATATTCAGACAACTCTCTTAGAATTTTTCATCAGATAATTATATAATAAACATATCTCCATAATTATAGATTCGTCGCTGTGAATGTATATAGTGAATATTAAAGGAATGCAGGGTTCAGCAGACAGGTGTTTTACCACCTTTTAGCCGTCACCTATACATAGAATAATGGCTATGGGGACTGGGAAGGTTTGACATGCGTCCGTGTTTTCCTGGCATGGCCAGGCGCGGATCCATCCAGCACTTTTGCATAAATCACAGTAACGGTTTTAAGGGGGGCAGGCGCCGCCCCATTGAGATATCTCAACATACAAAACTAATTATTCTCAAGCAGTAAATATGAATATTCGTTGAAAAACGTAAAACATTTCCGCCTCACTTCGCTCGGTCCACTTCAACCACCCGTTTCTCAACATGTCTGTGTGGTTCTTTAAAAATCCGAATTAAATTTGTTCATTTTTTTATAAAAATTTAAAAAAATTTCTCCCTTCCGTTGCTCGAATCACTTCAGTTACCCGTTTCTCAGCATTTTCTGTGTGGTTCTTTAAAAATCCGCATTAAATTTCTTCATTTTTCTCTCTAAAAACTTAAAAATTTCTCCCTCGTTTCGCTCGGGAATATATATTTTTCGTTTAACTTCGAAGCTCCCCTTTCCGAAATTCGTTTAACTTCGAAGCCCCCCTTTCCGAAATTCTAGAACCGTCCTTGAGATTAAATCATGACTGTGAGCTTGCCAAATAAGGCAAATTGGATCTTTAATTAAAATTGTGATCTTTTACCCTCTTTATTAATGTGATAATATGCAGGGTACTTTATCGGTGAAATCAACGGAAATTAAGATTAAAATGAAGCTATCATAGACCAAATATAAGTCTACTGTAATTTATGCAAAGTCATGAAAAAATAGAAGTCGGGCGCATAGAATAAATCCGTGAAATTTAAATCTCACGTTTTGAAGGGATGTTTTTCTTTCGTTATAATTTATATTTGTTTTGTTTTTCGATTATTTACTTTCTACGGACTTCACGTAATTATTTCCAGTATTGGAGTAGCCATTGGTATATGATGAGACACTTTTGACAGTAGGGTACTATGAAAGCACTGGCCGATTATATAATTTTTTAGAGTGAAATTAAAGTATACTTATCGGTCAGCAATACTATATACTAGGGGTTCTCAAACTTTTTCCTACCACGACCCACAATCTGATTTGAAAAATATTCGCGACCCACAATTTGCAGATATCTCAAATATTTCAAAATTTTCAGTAAGTCCAAGTATGCTTTGTGTAGTTCAATTATTTTTCTAGTGCTAAAAAGACAAAAATTTGGCAAAATATTATGATTATTAAGCATTTTTGCTTTTAATACCGTATGTGAAATGTCTTCATCACGTGCACACCTTTTATGTCCATAATTATTTTCAACAAATTTATTATCCGGCTATCCGATGAATGTCAATGTCAATCCCAGATTTGAAGTAAAGACAAATAGTGAATGATATGAGGATAAGCGGATAAAATTTTTACGTTTTTGCAGTAAAATTCGCAATATCCAGTTTACTTCTAAGGAATGTTTCCAATTTTCTTTAACTCTAACTCTGGTTTTCTTTCGTTTTCTTTGCGAATTTGTCTCCGATGCAGAGGGAAAAAATTATTTCAATTTGAAAAAACTTGAATTCGTTTCATGAAGTTATACCTTACAAAAAAGTAAGGATTTCAAGATCATAAAAAAATATTTTAAACATTAAAAAATTTATCTATAGACAATGCGAAATTTTTGATATTCCTTCCAAAACGCATTTGTGTTCGGGACCCACCTTGACTGTCTCCGCGACCCACTGTTTGAGAAACGCTGCTATATACAATATACCGTACGCATTTGTCGCGTAAAAATGTTAAAATTTGCAGAGGTGTTGAGGTTATAAAAATGATAAAAGTTACGGACTATAATTGCGGAATAAATAAAAGCTAAAAGTTGTACAGGTTTGAACTGAATTTGTTAAACATTCTGAAAATATTGAGTATAGTAACTACACTTACAAAAAAATAACAATAAACAATAAAGTAACTGTCACCACTTGACGTGGAATTCAATGTACTGTTTAACTAAATCAAAATTCATTGTTTGTTTTTATTTTTACGTTTTACTGAAAAATATTGATATTTCAATTGGAAACTTCGAAAAGCGAAACATATCGGGAAATGATAAAAGTTGCAGCAAACGCAACAGTTGCGGAATTCCATCGAAATTCCGAGTTTTAAAATGCAAGATACTGTTAATTTCGATACTCCAAAATCATTTGTGGATTATATTTAGTATCAGTGGTTCTTCTTCGGGGCTATAATGAAAATGAGAAAATCGAAGTTGCAACAAATGACTGATAAACTTACATCTGTGATATTGAAAACAACTTTATAAAGACTTTTTTTCCAGGTACTGATGAAAATTTCTGAGTAAACTGAATCTGTATTTTTCCTCATTATCTCTTCTTATTTTTCCTTCGACTTCGATCTTCCAAACAGCAAACACAAAACCTCTTTTGGATAGATTTCTGTTGTTGTTATTATTTTACTGAGGAAAGGTACCCCCACCCCCTTCTCCTCACCCCTTCAACGTGAAAAATATTTTGGAAAGGATGACACGCCCACCTCAATGTTATTCCAGTAGGACGGTAGATGGCCCCAATTGTCGGGCACTAATGAGAGAGATTTTTCGAAAAATATTGGTGCCGTATTTCAAGTAGAACACATTTGTTATTCACTAGATTTTGTAAAATAAAGTTGCATTGTAAAGTATAGAGCATCAAGTTTATAATGGGTGAATAAAAATGACATAAAATATGTGTATAAACTGTATTTACCTGAGTTGAAATTTCAGTTCTTTTCGCGTTTTTGAGCTAAAATAACCATCGCAAAGCTCTAAACATAATTAAAATATCAAACTTTTTTTTTCATCCGGTATTAAGGTTACGTTCTTCTTTACAACTTTGTCGCTTATAGTACATAGTTATCATCAATAGTATCAACGTTATACATGAAATACGATACCATTAAAAATTGCTCTCTTTTTGGGGGGATCGGGTCCCTTTTCTTCATACGATTCGGAACGTATATATATAGAATAACTTTTAATATTCCAATTCGCTAAAATCTCTAATGTTAAACTTTTCAGAATGTAATACGTACAAAAGGTTCGCTTCTTGAGCAAGCTACTTGTCTCACTTTGCACATAAAGCTCAGCTACGGACATCTATTGGATTCCAAGCGAAACTTTAAAAAATCTTACGGTGTGTATGTTGAAAGCTGTACTGTAGGTAAAGTGATTTTAATAATTTAATAGCATGATTCCATCAAAACACGCAATAAAGTACTGTTGTAAGGAATCACAGGAATGTGTGTCGTCTTTTTTCTCTCCAGATATTTAAAATATGCGTCGATTTTTGAGATGTTTATAAACGACGCTTTTGTCGCCAGATGTAGTGCTCAACAGTGATTTGAACTAGCAACTAATATTTCTAGTTTTCCTATAATTATATAAAAGTTTTGAACAGTAGAATGAACATTTGAACAAAATGGCCATTATGGTGAAGAAAAATTGTATACATATTGTGGTAAAAGTAATGTAAAAGTTTAAAATAGGGCCTCTTTAACTTTGTACCGTCTCCTACTCCCGAACGAAACATTCCACATTCAATATAACAAATGCGCCAAATACCAGAACCCTGACAACCCTGCTATTTGTGACATTCTCTCGCTGGTCGGGGAGTAGGTAATGGGAGATTTGGGAGAAAACTTTTTTTATGGAAGGAGTATTTTTTGTGTGTCCCATCAAATGCTGAATTATATCTGAAGAAGATGAGGTTGTTTTTCTCTCTCCTCCCGGATAGCGGGAGGGTCGGGGGTTCGCTTTTGCTGCTTCTGGAGTGATGAGATAATTTCAAAATGGTTGGAGATAGTGCTGTGGTAATAGGATTATGTTGGTTTTCTAATGATGAATTAGTGTTTATTGTGGGAAAGTGGGGGTGAAAGATTGCTTGTGTTGTTATTTTCAAGGTGGTGTTGTATGGCTGTTATCTGGGGAATGGTTTGGACCATCCCCAGAAAGGCTATAACCTCTAACTTTTATGAAACATAGTAAAAGTCGTCTATACATGACAATATATGAAACCAGCGTTTCAGTATTTTATAGAAAATAGCTCAATCTTAGTTTTCAAACCAAAAATGTAATAATTCTTTAAAATAAGCTTACTTGATTTTGTATTTTCATTCTGAAAGTTTTAAATAATAAAAGTTACATAAATATTCCAATATCTCCAACAGAAACTAGTTTGTAGCCGATTTAGCGCAGCTCAGTAGGTATATATATATACGATATATATATATTTGCATTACATAAATTTTTGGAAGATATAATTCAAAGATTTAAGAACAAGTAATAAGATTCAATGACCAGCAGGTTAAGTACATTATAATGCTGGTAAGGAAATATCTGTACCTGTTGATCAAAATATTGTGGGATTCCAATAAACTGGTGCATAGATGGCGACTACGTGGAGTAAACCTCCTTGAGAAAATTTTGGGGTTGAATTTCTCTATCTCCAGCCTCGCACTGTGGATTATTTTTGCATTATTCTCCTAATATTTTCCCGCTGGTGCCAATACGTTTATGCAAAAATATAATAATTTTTTGTGCATTTCATATGTATGTTGCATTCTTGTATATATTTTGTTTCAGATTTGGGTCCCCCATGACATTTATTAAAGTTGGCGCCTATATGAACTGGAAGCAATTTATGCGACACTAATAGGTCCCATAAATTTCAAATTTCTATCTAATCATGACCCAAACTACGAACGTTACGGTTCTGATACATCTCAATGGCCTCATTCTTCAAATATATAAGAAACAACACGCATATTCGCTGTATATAACTTTTAAAATATGAAAAAAAAATACCAGCAAACAAACTACCATTCGAATTTCGAAGGACCCATCAGTTATCATAATAGCAACTCAAACGTCATAAATATGCCACTTTAAAACTTAAAATTAATATAATTAATTGTATATAATTTTCTTACCTGTGTTTTTCCTGTTTTCAGCACTCTTGACGTAACAGAGTATCGAAGCAAGGAAGAAGATCGAAGAAAGAGTTTCAGCTCGACCAACCACACCAGTAACCTGAACAAAAACGAAACACAAATTATTTTTATTAACACTTGCTGATAGTGATATTGAAATTGTTAGATGATATACAAAAAAGACTAATAATTCATTACATTATTTTTGATATTTTCCACTAGTTTCCATCATGCAAAGGTTATTTGGAAGCTGTGGGTAGAAATCTTTTTAAGAAAGAACGACTTCTTCTAAAAAAAAATTCACTGAATTTATCTATATACTCGTATATTACTCTTATTATGATATTGAGGGAGACTTAACAGCTAACCCAACCAGGGTTATGTTTTTATTAGGAAGTCGAAACTGGAATACTGAAAAACGTCAACCATTGAGAGTCCAGTACATGACCGTGTTTATAAAAGAAAAACCAGACTTTTATGCATACTATATAAATGCATAAAATATACAACATAACGAAAAGAACACATGAACATTCACGGAAATTTCCAGTTTATAATATTTATGCCAACAATTCTCTTCTCAGATAAAAGACCGGACATTTCACTCCAAATAAAATCTCAAAGGAAATCCTTCAAATCTCCCTATAATATCCTTTTACAACCAATTTTCTTCCGTCACCCAAAACCTTCACGCACCAATACACGCTTTCGGAACCCCCCCCCCCTACCCCCGCTAATACACAAAATCAAATAACCCCCTACACCCTGCATATACTCCTGATTCCTTTGAAGTTACACCCCCCCCCGCTGTGACGTCACTGTCAGCCCCCCCCCCCCCCGAGGGAGTCGTATTGGCATATTGGATCACTTCAGTCATTTCCTGTTTAACACTATACAAGTTACAGTGTATATACC
>JAQFYR010001190.1:0-10568 GCA_034694985.1 Campodea silvestrii
ATCTGCTGTAATAAAGAAAATGAAATCGCACATGTTGAATTTCTCTTACGTGGTCCCATATCTTGATTGCATGATGGAAAGATTATCGAGGAGGCCTGTTACTGTGGATGGAATGCGAAACTCCGGAATTAAATACTGGTGAGCGTATATATAAGATTTTAGTGTTGGAAATCATTTAGGAAATGGCAGTATGTAATTATAAGTTAAAGGCATACAGTCTGTAATATTTGAATGCATAAATTAATGTGTAAAAGCTTGTCATTTGAATTTTATTCTTACATACTTATTGATTAAAAGTTAATGCATTCCGTATAGCTAGCTTGTCGCTATATGAAATTATAACCTAACGTCAATTATAAATTGAAATTCCAAAACCTTGAACGGTTTGCGAAAACGGTCAAATTGAATATTTTACATTGCAAGAGAGAAGAGACGATTGATTTCTGTTTTTCGCGTTAAGGAAGTACATTCATTGTTTTTATTTGCCACCATTGCATCCTACTACTAGTTTGTTATTATGCCTGTATTTACTGAATAATCATTTTTTTTAATTATAGCATATTTATTTCATATACGATTTATTTCAATTATATATGCCTGGCATCATTTCTTTAACTTTTACACACGTAACCCTTTGCTTCCTGTAGAAGTTGACACCTTCATTTCCTCATACATATATTTAATTTTCTCATGTTAGTCTCCATAAGAAAATTTCACTTTTCAAAAATTGATTAAAATTTTCGTATCACTAATTTAGTTCAAATTTTACAGGAAGAGAAATTTTGTGATAATAATTGGAATTTTACAAGAAATTTTTCACGTTTGCCGCAAGATTTAAGCGAAATGGAACATTGCGTTCATGGTTGCTTTTTGATTCCCTGTTGGTTTTACTAAATATATTACCGGATACTTTTTAATCATTGGATGCTCCTCATGTCAAGAATGCACTTACTATTGCAATCCAATATCAACACTGAAGAAATCAATTTTTGGGAAAAGATGTTAAAAATGTGTTTGCGATGGATTTAATTTGTATGGAGAATCGTCCGCTACTTTCAACAAACACCAGCTAATCCATACTTCAGACTGCGTCAGGAAATGGGGATCATTAAATCACTATTGGGCTTTTCCATATAAGATTCAATTAATGGAAGAAACAACATTCCGTCGCAAATTGCAGCTATCCAATCTTCTCAAAAAGCAAATCATCTATATGGATTTCCAAAATCTATCGAACTCATTGAGTAAAATTTATTGTGGGTTTCGTGTAACAAAATCTGTTAGTAGCTGTGGTTTGCTTTGTATTCGACAAAAACTATTGTGCCATCTGATAATAAAAATATTCAGTTGAGACGATTTACTCGCAAACCTTGCGTGAAAAGTTACAAAACAGTATATTGTAATGGAAACTGGCTGTATGCGTACAGACACCAGACAACTAGGAACGATTCTTGTATTATTTTCAAAGGGGGACAGGCGGGCATTATAAAACTGTTGTTCAGTGTGTGCTCAGTTGACTGTGGGAATCCTCATCGACATGATGACATCTCCCTGAAACAACTGGCTAAGAGAAAGATGCCCGGATAGAAACTTGCGAAAGACAATGAAACAAAGAAACCTCTCTCACATGAACACGCGAGACATACTCGTACCAGGAAAAAACTACCTTCAAAGGAAATAACATGTGTACACTACTGTAAAACCCTCAAGTGTGATCAAATTCCTTATTCAAAAAAAGTTACTAATGAGAAATAAATGTTATGCAAGAAGCTCATACGTCGAAAAAATGGAATGTTTGAATGTATATGTAACTGTGGGAGAATGTAAGTGACAAACGATTGAAGTGCCTCACAAAAGACGGGACACAAAAACGGGCAGTTCGTATGTATACAGTGCTGCAGTTCCTTCAAAAGGAAACAAACGAAGTGTAGTGAAAGTTTGTCGAATTGCATTTATGGACATCTTGGGCATTACGAAAAACCAACTTCAAACATACCAGGAAAAAAAGTTTTGGAGACTATTCTTGATTCAAGGATCTAAGAGGTATGAAAAGGAATTAAACATTTATTTAATGATATTTTTGTTTAAAAATGTATTTTAAAAAAACGCCTGTTTGTTAATCTGACTATTCTGTATGGATACAGCTATTTATTCAGTATTTTCAGTACTATCAATAGAGTACTATGTCTCTATATGAGACAAAAATATAAAAACCTATTAATAATGATCAAAATGTGCAGAAACGTAAGAACTTTATTTGATTAAAAGGATTTCTTTTATGTGATTAAGAGAACTAAAAGTTGAACAGGACCAGAGATGCAGTGACTATAATAGAATTTAAGGTATCATGTGACGACAGGTTTCAGAAGTCTCTAAAATATCGTAAATTTAAAGGTAATTGCAATGCTTAAATAATAAAAAGGAATTATAATAATGGTCGTAGGAGCAAACGTTATTATATTCTCAAGATAATGTAGAAGAAATATAGGGGTTTTTACTGCAAAAGATTTGAGCAATTAATACAAACAGCAGCTAGCATGCAAGCTAGTGTTCACGTTTCACGGCAACTGTCGGGGACACGATTTGCCACGTACTCTGCCAATGTTTTACAAGGTTTTCGGGATAATTACAAATTCGCTTACAGATATTTACAGGACAATAAAGATAATAGCTTGGACATGATAAACAACAGTCCATTTGTTATAGGATTATGCGGTCAATTAGACATTTACAAAATAATTGGTCAGCTTTCAAAAAAATGTGCAGACTGTGAAATTATTACCATGGGTGCTGTATTCAGATATAGAGAGTACATTTTTAGTTTTTAGGGAAATCGAAAAACACTTAAATTCCCAAAGTGTAGGATCAATAAATTATGTATAGTTGAAAAATCTTGGAATTATGGAAAAACAAATTTTCGAAAAATTCCAATGTAAAGGATTGCCATTATTTAAAAAAAAACAGCAGATGCGGTATGGAAAGAGGCAGGTCATACACTAGAGTACCAGTGACGAAAATACGGACGACGAAGTTGAAATTCTTGAAATGGTTGATGCAGTTGAAGCTATTTTGAAAAATTTGCGGAAAAACTATGCCAGCGTAATAAAAACTTTTATTGATATTTTTTTTAATCCAGATTAGCAAAAACTCAACCCGAAATTATGCCGTATTTTGGTGTAGGTTTTGACTACAATAATATTTTAGAACGAATTATTCAAATCGAAAATGTGGCGGAAAGACCGAAAGAGTACCAGAGGGATTACACGAAATAGTTATTTGTGCGTTGCAACATGCTTATTTGCCTTCAACAGTTCGTCAAACAGATATTCAAGATCATATTTAATTTTCTGCAATCGAATTTTAGAAGTTTTTAGTAAAAATGAAACTAAAAATCACTTTCTACTGTATACGCAGGTATGCAGCGATGAAGTTTTTTGTGAAGGGATAAACGAAATAATACATATATTACTTGGATGTATGGTTAGAAGATATTGCGAAGCGATCGTCTAAGGTATATGACCAGTATAGTAAATGTTCATTTAAATAGAAGATTCAATTTATCGAGAGAAATTTTAGAAATGGAGATTTTCAATCATTGGCAGGGTTCTAATCCAGCAGGCCAATCGTCCATACTTATAGAGCATGCACTCGACTTGCATTCCGGTGTAGCGTCATATTTTTACCCACGGAAATTTTTTACCGCTGATAACCTTTTTGATCTGTTTAAATTTAACTCTGTTGACAACTCGTTATTAGTATTTTCAGATGGCAGTATGATACCAGGTTTAAAAGGTGAACACCTGTCTGGAATTGGTATTTATTTCAATGATTTCCACCCTCTTAATACTTACAAATTTCTTGGTGAGAATTTAAGTAATAATGAAACAGAATTAACAGCTATTTTGTATGCTCTTAGGATCATTGACAATTTAAACTTAAATAATATTACTGTAGTCACTGATAGTTCCTATTCTGTGAACGCCCTCCCTGTTTGGAAAGATTCATGGTTTCAGAATGGTTTTGAGACTTGTAAAAACAGAAAAGTCAAACATGAAAAAATTGTTAAAGACATATTAAAGCTCTGTCACGACATTGGTGATGTCAAGTTTGTACACGTTAACGCTCATGGATCATGTTGGGGTAACATTGTAGCAGACTCTTATTCAATTTTTGCTAACTTTAATAAGAAAAGTAATATTTTATAGCTTAAAAATTCTATTAGCTTCGGTTTCGGAACCCCATTAATATTTCACCCTTTGTGTGTTTGTGCCGTATTTCTTTGAATCTGCCTAGGGCTCCTCATGTTTTACATCGCCTTCCAGTCGGTGTCATACAATTTTTGCACACCCAGTACTGGTTCAAAGATATAGACATAATTCGGCCGGAGGTGAACTATACTATTATTCGGGATGATACGATTATGGCTCCCGAGCTTATTGATGGTTTGTACGTGTCTTCAGACTCTATTGTTTTCAGTGTAAAAGTGAGCCGTAAGGGCAAACCGGTCCGTTATTCTTGTACGACGGGACATTCGATGGGAGGTCTGTCGGGAATACGGCCATGAAAACTTATTTTGCCCCGTAGCTCGGGAAAACCATTTATTTTATGAGACATTGTCATATTTGGATGTGAGCTGCAATTTCGATTTTGCTGTTATTCGCGCACGGTTCACTCAGCAATCCTGGTCCGAGTAGTGCACATCATTTAGTTCTCCCGATGGACAAACATCGAAGGAAGCATAAGCGTCGCCCGTCAAAATCTAAGGTTTTTCCGCTCGTCCAAAACCTAACCAGGCTCAACCCGTCACTCCACAAGCCCAGCCACCGGAACCCGTGGGCACTGCAGAAGAATTGAAAGAATTCATCGAAGCTTCTATCAAAGGGTGCCGGCCCATGGATCCTTGGGCCATCAACGGTATTATTTATTCCAATGTGGTGAAGCGGTTGTCAGCAAATAACCAAGATGAATGGAGTTGCTCTGAAGTCAACGACATGGTTAAATTGGTGTCGACGGAACGAATTGAAGAGTTAGAGGAGGAAAAGAAACAAAAGAAAGAAGCATTCCGCCAGTCTATCACCTATTGGGATGCCAAAGCCCCCGAATTGGCCTACACTTGAGTGCAATTTGAAAAAGCATTATGAGGATGTGTACGTCGCTAAGTTGGAGGAAGGCAGGCGCAACCTATACATCAACATTCCCGATCGAGAAATGCAGCTCCAGTCAGATCATTCGGACGTCCAATCTTCTGTTCAATTTCTCATCTCTGAACAGGAAAGGTTTAGAGCTTACAAGGATTCTTCTTCAGTCCGAAGAGCGTGGGAATCCGCCAACACGGTTCTCATACGTGAACGGCTGCAGTCCACTAAAGAGCAATGTGAGAAGATGGCAACCGAAAATCAGGCCTTGAAGGAAGAGGTGACTAGGTTGAGGGACCATCTATCCATCACGGATACGGCGCAGTCCCTCTCTCGTGACGAAGACTTGTTGGAAGTCCATGTGGAGGACTCGCTAATTCGTGATCTGGAAATGGACTAGTGGTGAAGCAGTTCCACTATCAAAGAATAAAGAAGCTTTCGCCGTTACTCAGAAAACTTCTTAATTTATTGGCCCATTTATAGTGGTGTTAAAATTCATTTTTTATAGAAACACCGGCATTTATGCTCAGGTTGTTTCTATATATATATCAATTGAGATGAAAATAAACAATCAATATTGATTTTCTATTTTGTAACGAACAATTAACAAATCAAACAGTTTTTTTTCAATTTCTTTAGAAGATACTCTGAGGTCACTTCTAGAAATAGAAGAATTACACAAATATCTGGGTAATTCCGGAAACGTAGAAAGTGGATTTAAATGAGACGTAAATGATGATTTTCTACAATAAACTTTTCGAACAGAAACATTGTTACAGATTAAAAAAAAATTATTCGTATTTTAAATACAGATGGCACCCCGACATTTAAAGATATAACGTACAATAATTGCCGATGTTGTTAATAATTAGCAATTATTATAGTTTACCCTAACAGTGTGAGAAAAAGTTTTATATTTAGGGAATATGAGAATTCCACATCTCACAATATTTAGTTTACATTTTTATATAAGTTCTAAAATAGTCTAGGAAATTAATATAGAAACGCAAGGCTTATTTTATTCATATATAAAAATTCTTCAAATAATTTCCATTCTGTACATATTAATTTATATTAATTTAGAACATACAGAAATCAATTAATATAGTAATTACTAATTCCTTATATATTACTCTAAAGTTAGATTAAGTCAGGGACGTATTTATCATTTTGCCGCCTATAGGCTATTAGAAATTTGCCGCCCTTACATTTGCAGTAATCAGCACATTCATATAGTACCGGTAATCATTAACCGATAATCTATATTCTGATAATTACCGGTACATTAATAATCTACAGAGGCAAATACGATATTGTGATGCATTGTTATGCTTTTATCATTAATGTTGGAAAACAATATTTCATATTTATTATTATTATGTATATAAATAATTATATTACGAAAGAAAATTGCGTAAACAAAATGAATCATAATGAAAGGTGAAAAAAATAATAAAAAATACACGTTCAAATTATGACTGATGTGATTACATGAAGAAGCTTCCGAATATTAAAATATAATTTTACACAGTTTTTCAACTCTCTGAACAAATATATGTGACATGAGGCAGTCGTTGAATTACCTAAATACATGACGTCGGACATTTACTTTAATAAAAGTTTTAATTGGTTCATCAAATGATATTGAGAAACTTCGTTCAGCACTTCAGCAGTGCAGTTTTTAAACTTCGTTCAAAAGTGCAGTTTTCCAGGTTACACATTTCTATTCTAATCATTAAAAGCATAACATAAACATTACCATAAATACCCGCGAGTTCCTTTTTTCTTATGACGTAGTGTACTGGAACCGTAAATATTAATATGATATAGAAATTGAGACGAAAAAATGAGATAGCATATGTAACTATAAACTTACTTTACTGGGACACTTTACTGATAAGCTATTTGTTAAACTTGAGCTTCGAAACAATAATAAGTAAACACTCAGAAAAAGAACAAGATTTCATCTTACTTAATCGCGAAACTTCTTATATTGAAATAAATAAAAATTGTGATAATTATGTAATGATATTCCAAAGTTAAGAGTTTGGAAAACACTGAAATTAACACAATCCGTGGTGATAAGTAGGTTTCTAATCTCTAATGATATGACCACACAAAAATATGATTTTTTTTACGTAATTTTAACTTTTAAATTTTATCGCAACTTGCCATTAAAAAAGGGAAGTTCATGGAAACCTCAGGCAAGTTTCACTTCTAGTTGGGAAGATCCAGGAACAATCGTAGAAGTGTAAGAAAAAACTGAAAATAAAAGACACCCCTACCAATTTCTTTTGATTTGTAAAATAAACAAAGTACCGTACGGGAATTTTATTTTGTTACAAATAGAAAAAAGTCGGAAAAAAATGCCCTAGTAAAAAAAATGAGAAAATAATTTAAGGATATAGGGGGCCCCACAAGAAATCCCGCGGGGGGCACCGGCATTTTTCATTACGCCACTGGCTGAAATTGTGCAAATATATTGTCATTTATTCAGATAATTTATATATAGACATGACTCGTGTATCCGCATTAACACGTTACTTAAAAGTCTTCTGCTTGCTCCTTTCTGACTCCACTGATTCCACGGAAGGATGTGTTTTCGTCGTTCAATACAACTAAATTGGAATCAATCATACGTGAATTCCAATCCATTCGGGTATATGGAGCTGTAGATAACGGCAAATTATTTTTATTATATTGTCCAATAATAATAATAATGTAGGACTGTATAATTAAATAAAGGCATTGTACACCAATTTATTTTAGTTAAAATAATAAATTACTGGAGCCTGGAAGTTTACAAGTAAATTTTTCAACCCTAAAGAATTTGAAATGTTTAGCAATGTTAGCACACTTACATTATTGACGTTGAGCGATTGAAGCCAATCCCTGTAAAACTTTATTTATATCAACTTTTTTCCAGTCCACTTTGATCACATCCTCAGGGAAGAAACACAGAAAGAATGTTACTCAGTTTGAAACTAGTTTGAATAAAGTTATACAGGAATTGGCTTAGATAAATCGACATTTCAGTCGATAAACTCAGTGGTTGTTTATATTTTCAAAAATTTTAATTTGTTACTATTGTTTCTTTTCAAAAATAAGTAAATGTTGATCGAATAAATGATAACTCATTCGAATTTTATATTCCTGAAAAACAACTGAGAAGACAATGGCAATAGATTCTGATTGACCCGCTTTCTGGTGGTTTAAATAGTCAGTTAGTAGCCAGATAAATAGTTGATAAAATTGTATTACTAAATTACAGTCAAAATTACAACTAGATAGAAGTGTCATAAATAATTGCAACTAGAATTTACAACTTCTCAATCCAAATTGTATATAGACATAGAGTGAAAATATTTTTATTTAAAGTTACAGTAAATTTAATTGTCATTTATAATTTTCACATGTCTGTTTATATAGACTCTGGCTCACTTAAACTAGAGTTACAAATCATGTGGTTATACTATTACTAATTATTATGTTTCATTATCGCATACTAGAAACCCTGTTTGATTTTTTTTTCCCCCTTTCATGTTGTACTTTTAAGGAATTTCTTGTATTTTGTTAAGTTGCTTTGAAATGAAATTCTATTAACAAATAATGGGTACTTGTAGTACGACTGTAAGTCTTCCAAAGCTTCAATTTCAGTACGCAACTCATGGTTTCATGTATTAATTTTGTAGACAATATAAGAATAGCACAATACACTTAAATATGCAATAAACTATATGCATCCAGTACGACGAGGTGGTATAATGTTTCCAAACACCGTGCATCACCGGTGCACAATGCTGACAATATTTCATGTTTTAATTTTCAAAGTATAGGAAAGTTCACAAATTGAAATAACCACAGGTTTATTTAAATCGTAATTAGTTTCATACAGAATAATCATAGTCACTGGTGTACTTTTTCAAGCAGGAATGGAATCACACATACATCGCACGATAATCCCCTGTATGCTCATCGCACGTACGCACATATCAGGTAACCATTCGAACATAATAAATTAATGCCGTATTATTGTATGAAAAGAGGTATTGAAACATATAGTTATATTGCGGTTTGTATGCGCCCCCATCGATGGCACTATCATGTATACAGTTATACAGCCCCCACCCACGGAAATCCTATAATTATGCAAGACTATTGTACTAATAAGGTTGTAATTACCACAAAATAACGGGTAAACACCCATAAGGTAATTATATTAAAATTATGTAAATATTGTACTGAATATTATAGTATTTATGGATCTGGCAGATAGGTTGTTTTACCACTTCTTTTATCCCTCAGTGAACAACGGACAGTAATCAAATGAGGGGCTAAATTTAATATGGACAGACCCATATAATTGCAATCTCAAGGGAAAAATACATACAACAACCAATTTCTTCTTACTTTCAGGGTAGATCTGAAATGCCATTTAAAGATGAAAAATTCTATGAAAATTTGAGTCCATATCATTCCATTTCACAACCGAATTTTAAGTTTCGGCATCGGCAAACGAAAGGAAATATGTTGTCATTTTAGATCAAATGACACAAATGATGGTTCGTCAACTCCCTTAAATTAATAATCAGCACGACACTGTTGATTAATGCAGATTTTTATTCTGCAGTCAACCAGCATGCAATATATTATGTTAATTTTTCCTTACTGTCAGGACTATGCACATCACTATACATTTGAATTACTGCAACAACAATTCACAGTCTTTTTTAAATAAAAACTATTGTTTAAATATAGGTAGTAAAATTATCTATATGCAGTGTATATACGAGGGTGTTTCAATAAGTAAAGAGACAAGTAGCTGTAACTCGTAATCCATGCAACTGAGAAGTATATTTTTTTATTTCATTCCGGCCGGAAAATGAATAGTTACGTGAAGAATATCAGAACGGAAAATGAACTATTACAGTAACAGTCCGGTAAAGTAACTTTACCGGATTGTTACTTACTTTACCGGACTGCTATTTTTTAAATGTCATATTTCCCCTTTACTTTACCGGATTGTTTCTAAACTACATACTGAAATGAAATGAAAAACTATAACAATTTTACCTATTTATTGATGTTAATTGTAATATTACATTTACTGTTTCGAATAAATTTAAATTCTGGAATACCAGTACCATGCTGAATTACAGATTTTTCCAAATCAGTTTCAGTCTGCAAAACTTGTAGGTAACTTTCTCCACCCTGTATCATCCTAGCAGTCTTTGTCTTTGATTCTACTGAGTCCTCTATGTACTTCTCTACAACTGAAGAGCTCTTCCATCCACCATGTCGTTTCATTGTTGACATATTAGCACCAGCATTTGCGAGGAACGTACGAAACATTAAAAGTATAAAGGTTGTACTTACCAAATCAAGGAAATAACCGAGTAAAATATCTTCATTGAGGCCTTGAACATTGAATGT
>JAQFYR010001191.1:0-10563 GCA_034694985.1 Campodea silvestrii
GTTTTCACCAACCAGGAATTGCGTCGAATATGATTTTCGACGATTTTCCTTTTCGACGGAATTCCGGGTTCCCCTCTTGTATTCATGCAGACACCAATTTCAAAAGAAGCATTAAACATATCGAATTGGAAATTATTATTAATTGGACAAATAACATATAAATAATAATATTATTATATCAACAGCCATAAACTGTTCATATAAAGAATTAGGTAGCAAGGCAGGCTTTGGCGCGAATTATAGGTGACCTCTCGTAGTTACTGAATTATAGAGGAAATGGTGAAGATGGAATCAAATATGAATAAATATTGGAAATTTCCTTAGAAATCACATATTATTACATGATTTGTTCTTAAATAAGTTCTTAAAAAACCGCGTATAATTTCTTAAAAATTGCATAGAACTGCGTGATTTGCTCCAAAATGTATAAATATGGCCCTGAATTCCCTGGGGCATACACTAATATTTTTCATCGACGATACCATTTTATTCTCTGCAGCACAAACCTCTCACTCCCCCTCTCGGCATAATTATATATCCTATTTACAACCACACAAATGTATTGGTACTTATCAATAGTGTGATCCCCCCCCCCCTCAGACAAACGCTGAACCCCTATCGGACACAACGCTGGCGCCGCCACTGTTCGATTCAATTGCAGCAGCCTAAAAAGATTAATCGAACCAATCGCAATTTCTCTGCAAATGCTTGACACATGGAAAAAGTGAAATGTACGTTTTTATTTTACCAAAAAATCTACAAATGTATGTGGTATTTTTTTTTCAACGACCTTCCATTGGTCAGATATCAACACTAACTTTTAATTTTTAAATGGAAACGCGATTTTTAGGAATAATAGTTTCCTCTTAATTTTCTTTATTTCACTTTATTTCACTTCTTTATTTCGACAGAACGCCAAAGCTACCCTATACTATCACCGTGGTCTGGAATAATATGGTTGAGTTTGAGCAGGAGCAATTACCGAAAATACTCCAGGGAATTATTATATCCAACGCGGTAGTAATATCGAAGGGGCAACGAAAAACGGAGTTTCTTTCTCGGATCTTCAACATCCCAATAATTGTCAACCTAGGAAGACCGGAAGAATACCAAGGTTTAATGTGCCGTATTAATTTGATAACCATTGTCGCCTCCATCCAGGAAAGAATTTTGAACACTGTTGCCAGCAAAAAAATTCAACACTACGATCATGAGTATGAACGGATGATGCACACAATAAAGAAGCTTAAAAGTTCAGGATGGGCAGGAACTCATCGAGAAAAGCCTAGAGAGGATGGAGATGGCCAGACTTGACAATGTGCAAGTCTGGTTGGAACGGCGTTTCCGGGGGCCCTCGGTGTACGGTGGGGTCCCAAGCGTAAATCCGGTGCCAGCAAGAGACGAGTACGGTAGTCCACCGCCAAAGTACTAGTATATAATAACTAATATGTTAGGTAATGGGAAGCGTTTGTAGCATTGTAAATTATATTTAGAAAACCTTCTCATTAAGTGTATTAATTAAAACAATGTCGGTGTAGGGATTTTTAATGCAATTTTAGAGAAATCTTTGAGAATGTTTTAAAAATGTTGGTGTAGGGAAACAAATTTTAAGGGACAATTAAGAATGTTTATGTGAGTAAATTTATGAAAAAATGTACGGTGATGGGAAGTTAGCAAATTGTAAGGGGAAAAAATGCAAATGTTATATTAAAAAAAAATCTTTAAAATTATTTTGGTCTTGGGAAAACTCAACTCTATTCTTCATATTTTCTTAAACTATTCTTAAACTACATGTCACAAGCAAACATTAAGACAAACATAAATTATTGTTTCCATTTTTAAATAATTCTAATTCAAAAATACCTCTGCAAAAATTAAATTTTCACACACAACATTTTTCTCACTTCAATATATCTTTTTTTCGTCTTCTGAAACTAAAAAAAAATATATGGGTAAATCCTGCATCATTTATAGAATCCATGAACTATGACTTCAGAGTTAAACCATACGATTTAATGTTTACAAACTATACATGTAAAGCTACAATAGAGCTTGTGTATCCATATTAATATTTGAATGTAAATCACAATAGTACCTTACTTCCCTACATTGACATTTTACAGCCTTTGGTTTTCATTAATTACATTTGTTGCAATTATTTTTGTTTCGTACATAACGATGTGTGACTGTCAGGGTTCGGGAAGGCGACTCCCGGATTCAAGATAATATTTCCTCTCAACTAATAATAAATTCATTTTGTGTGGCCATCCCTCCCCTGTCCGGCCATTTAAAATTTTCCGAGAAATCTTAAATCAATAAACTTATAAGCCTGTTCTTTAAAAAGGTTTTTCTTCACAGCCAATTTAAAAATAATAATTTATTTTCGTGATCTTGTAAGTTAAGTTTTTGTAAATAATTATTGCAATTGCACCGTTATTGTATGTATAATGTAGTTATCGCATCTAACTATATATGTTTCGTTTGCCTAAATTACAGTAAAGCATACTGTCTGTTGCCGCCGGGAGATTACTAAAAATAGTGTTGCCGGTGAGTAATAGAGTAAACCAGAACCAAGTTCAAGTCTGGACACGGGAGCGTTCGGATGTATCCGTTCGGCTTCTGTGAAAGGTTTGGGCCCTTGTGGCTTATGAACTGTGCTTCCTGTATAGGAATGAGGTGTACACCGTTTTTCTTAATAAGTGAAAATGTGACGGCCTATTTTGGCATGGACTAAGTTCTCGCAGTGACGAACGAACTGACCGACGGAACGGACAAATATAGATTGATGTTTTGTAGAACTCTGTGAATAAATCAATCGCACTCTATCTTGAGCAATTGCGGGGGAGATTAGGTGACCGTTCCTGTTTAAAAACAGTTGTCCAAATCCGTCGCCGATCCTTTTTTATGCAGTTATCCGTTGGCCTTCCCTTTTTGCAACAATATATGCGGACACTTCGAATTGCGTGCAGTGATGTGTTCAGTAAATTGTACAAAGACAGGTGTTCTCAATTTTTATTTATGGGTAAGTTTATATTACTTGTGAATTTTTGGTTGACTTGGTGGTAAGAATACCAATCGTCGTTTAATTCATTTTGAGTTATTTGGGCACAACGAGTTACCTTTATATGAATAATGTAATTGGGTTTATACCAGTTTTGTGTGACACAATAAAAGAGCATTATTACAACACATTTGTAATAATAGAAAAAAAACTTAAAACCAGATAGTGATTTCGCCAAGATTACAGGGCAACGGGTTTTGAATTAAACACTAAATTATCTTCCCTGTATTGATTTATTATTCAACATAACGTAAATCACATAAATATGGACATCCTCCGCTTTAGAAGTTCAACATCGGCCATCAATGTTGAAGATTTACGTGGCAAAAGCACAAAAACGCTCAACAATAAATCCTAAAATAACAGGGAATATAGTGTTTTTTTACATGAATTCATGTTATGTTATTAACAATAAGGAATAATAAGGAATTGAAGTTACACTAAAAATAGAGCCCTGATTGGAACGTGCAGTGATGAGCTTTTTTTTTTTTTTTTTTTCCTTTTTTTTTTTCCTTGTAGTACGGTTTTATTTTGGAATTCGTTCTAGTATGTACAATCTGCAGTATATATTATAGATACTGAAATTATTAACAAATTAAAGTACTGCAGTATATATTATAGATACTGAAATTATTAACAAATTAAAGTAGAATTTCAGGGAAAAAAACGCAGAGCATATTATGTATAGATTCCATATAATATGTGTTTTTCTTTTCGAACACATAACACTTTGCATTTTGTTTAAATTAGAGGCTTTCATAATTGGTTTTAGGTTCACTGAAATGTTCAAATAATCTGTAATGAACGCTGATCGCGGGATATGTCGAAAGTAAAGGATACGTTGTTTATTAAACTTTTAAATGTCACATTTCATTGTCCACATCCATCATTCATGCAGTTCTTTTCCCGTTTCAAATTAGATTCATTCCTCTAATGACGGAAATAAAAATACATTGCTTGATTTTCTACAACAAAAAGGATATAAAACACATTATTTCCGAGGGATGAACTTTGTACTTCAGGTAATGCCTCAATATACTTAATAATATTGTGACAAATAGAGATAATATAAGGAAAATATATTAATTTTAATGCTTTCACAGACTAGTCACTGATGCCTTTGGATGTTTTGATTATGCTTACCTTATTTGTATCATATAAGCTAAACTTTGTTATTTTTTCCCACGTAAGTGCATTTTCTGGTGTCCTTTAAGAGTGCTACTCTGACGAAATGACTTTTTACAAGTTTGACAAACGTACTTTTTCTCTCCTGTATGAATTGTCATGTGTTCTTTCATATTGTCTAATCGTCTAAATGATTTACTACATATTTCACAACTATGTGGTTTTTCTTCCAAATGAATAAATAAATGATGTTTGAGGGAATGCAATGAAGTAACTGATTTATTACATTGATTACATTTGTATGGATTTGAACCCACATTGGTCTTTAGATGGGATGGCGGATTACCCAATATACTAAATGCATTATTGTTATAAGTTTCACAGATGTACTGTTTCTTTTTTGTGTGTGTTAACATATGACGTGTCCTGTGACTCGAATCGCTAAATCTCTTATGACATATCTCACACGTGAAAGGTTTTTCCCCAGTATGGATTCTCATATGTTTTTTTAAATGCCCCGGTTGGGAAAATGATCTATTACATGTTTCACAGGAATATGGAGTTTCACCAGTATGTATTAAAGTATGACTCTTTAGGTAATACGAAGTATTAAATGATTTGTTACAAATATTACATTTAAAAGGTTTTTCTCCCGTATGAATAAACAAATGCCGTTTTAAGCTTCCATTTTGAGAAAAGGATTTTTCGCATTTTTCACAAGAATACAATTTTTCACCAACATGGATTTTCATATGTTTTTTCATACTACTTGATTCACTGAATGATTTATTACATGTACTACAACTGAATGACTTTTTTCCTGTGTGAATATTCATGTGATTTTTCATACTCCCTTTTGTAGTAAATGATTTACTACATAATGTACATACGAAAGGTGTTTCTCCGGTATGGATGCGCATGTGAATTCTAAATGTAGACAAACACGAATAACACTTATTACATGTTTCGCAAGTAAACCTTTTCCCGCCTGTGTGACGTATCTTATGTTTTGGTAGAGAAGTTGATGTACCGAATAATTTATTGTAAATATTGCAATCGTACGTTTTTCCTTTCGCATGTGTTGTCACATGTAATTGAAGTTTCTGTAAAGAAGGAAATGGTTTATTACATGTATCACAAATGCACGTCATTTTTCTGAATGAAAATGAATCTATTGTTATTGTTACTTTACCTGGAATGAGTTATTTAAGTTATCATGCGGGAAATGTGGAATCTTCTGTGTCATATACGAATGGAACTTTCCGAATATTTATAACATGTTTCAGGAGAGCATGCTGGCCTCTAATTTTTTTGCATTCACGTATGAAGTTCCGAAACATACGCGGGAATCGTATGTATTTTACAGCACTTTTTGAAGGAAGTTAATATTATTAAAGGTTATGTATATTATTATCTCATGGAACATACATGCTATAGATACATATCCAGAAAGAAAAAAGTTTCCCTTTTCAATAAAGGTAATCTGTTATTTCAGGATAGATGCAATAACTAGCAGAAAGCGTTTCACTGGGCACCGCAAATGTGTCTATCTACTCTTCACATATGTTTTTTGTTATATAGTCAGGATGGGTCTAACATGATTTAAATTACTTTTAAATAACATAATGGTTCCAAAAACGTTTTAAATGTAAAGCTCAGAAATAATACTTAACATACGAAATTATTTTTGGAATTTAGAAAATTTTACGTTACAGCTAATTTGTCTTAGAAATAATGTCGATATGATATCTCCTTTCGTTGACCGGCAAACAATTCAGAAAACATTGATGTACATTCCTGAAAAGAAAAGAATAAGAGAAGTCACATAATATTATTAGGAGATGAATGATTCTTGAGAGTACTGTATATACGGAGTGAAATTATATGGTTCCTTTGTGAGTAACACACTAAAATTAGATCTTCTCCGCAATTTTTATTTTTAAATGACCGGTTTCGTGCTTAGCAACACATCATAAGGTCCACATTCTTTAAAATACAATCTCAGCAGAAAAAGTAATTTCTGCTTGTATTTTTAGTTTTCTGCTGTAATTGTATTTTAATGAATGTGGACCTGATGATGTGTTGCTAAACACGAAACCGGTCATTTAAAAGTAAAAATTGCGGAGAAGGCCTAATTTTAGTGTGTTATTCACAAAAAAAAAACATATTAGGATATGCTTTCATGCTGTTATGAAATGGATCTTTCAAATTGCATTTAAATGTAATAACATAGATCATAAATGGTATACGCCGAGGGGATGCTCACTGTCAGTAAAGGTGTACACAACTATGAACATGGTAAATTTTATAAATTCCTTGTGACTTCACTTAGTACACATGACTTAATAAGTGAGCACCCCCCGGAATATACGCTTATAATATTTTTCCACATGTTGATACCATTTTGGGTAACTAAATTGTTTTGTTGAATATTATTTTGTCACGCAATCAGACTAATAGTGATGTATTATAAGTAATTAAATTGTAATAAGTAATTGAACTACGGTGTTTGTGTATGCTGAGTGCTTTATGTAAAATTCCGAAAAAGTCACTGTGCTGGCACAATTTGATTTTGAAGTCTTTTCTATTTTTTATTGGCATGAATTACCCTGAAATTTTTAACACGAAATGTATTTTATTACATTTACAAATTTGAAAACAACAATTAATTTCCCTTCATGTGCTCGTATAAGTTGCTGCAAATAAAAGATTAAGGGATAAATAATTTTCGAGCAGGAAATTTACATTAAGTTCAAATAATTTCATCTGCAAATTGTGAAGTGCAAATATTTATATATTTTATTTAATTGAAAATCAAGTTTAGCGCGGAATTGGTGCCTAAATTTTCACTTTAATAAATAACCAACATTTATATTTTAAAAATACGTGAAGCTTTTTTTTTTTATTTTCCTTCAATAAAGTACGGAAAATGTTTCCGACGGTGTTGGTATTTGAAGTTAGTAAGACTGCAGGGGTGGCGCCAGACTGAGTTTCGTGGGATCAGTCCACCCCATGGTCAACAATCTTTGGTGTGTGTGTGTATATATATATTTACATATTAAAACGATAATTATATTTCTTTAATAACTGCGGGATCAGATAAATGAAATTCAGACAATGTTATCCGGAGAAGTGTTTATGCAGTAGTCACCATTTCTGACCAGAAAAATTGCAAACCGACATTATGATACTTATACATGCACCCTTTTGTTGCTTGAGGACGACCATTACATCGTGTATATAGGAACGTCGACTTTTCGCCAATTTTATTCATAACAGTTCAATTTTGTTCACCATGTTTCAATTTTTTATGCTTTTGCTACATGTGCTATAATTGTCATTGGCGCATTCCGAACATTTCCCTTGGTGCAATTGAGATTTTTTTTCTTGGCGAATATGGGTTATTTCACTTTTTTTTTTATTTTGACGCAATTGGGAAATAGCCGTTCAGTCACGCTTCTGAGTGATAACAACTCTGTTGTGAGGTACCATTGTTCATAGGAAAATGTATACACAGTTTTGTGCCGATCCATGCGATATATTTTGTTATTTTCGGTTTCATTCCAATCTGATAAGATCCGATGCAGTGGGTGGGAAGGCTTAGTCAGTCAAAGAAAGAGAAAGAAATGAAAGTTAAAATATTTCAGATTTCTCTTTGAAACGTCAACCGTGGTTGTGCATCCTACCTGCACATATGGTAACTATGCAAATATTCATTGAAGTTTTTTTTAAAAAAAACAACAAAAAAAAACAGTTACTTTACTGTGTAAATAGAGAGGGAAAAAACAGTAAAATTTCAGGTCCTACGAAAGGAGAGATACAATACGCCCGCATAGAACACCAATCCCTGGATTTAATTAAAAATGAATCTACAGAACCTTATAAATATAAGTTCACCCTAATCCTTAACATTTGGTTATCATGTTCATTGTATGTGGAACCCTAATACTGAACCTTTTGCGTAATTGGTGAAATTCGTCTACCAAGGAAGTAAAGCGAATGCAAAGAAGAAAATATATTTGGTCACTAAAATTTTGGCTTTCCGTCGAATTATTTTTTTGCGGTTTTGGGTAATTTTAGTTACTTGTACACATTTGGACACGAATTTTCCTGTTCAAGCTTCTCTGGCTGCTACCCTCGTTATGAGTGTTTTTTTTTTACTCATCGTTAATGAAAAATCCGTACAGTAAACTGTAATTACCGAGAACACATTAGACGCTGATTCTCCGGTAGTAAATAAACGGAATGGCTATTCGCTTTGTGGAATTCTGAGGGTATAATATATATCAAAATTGCGCAAAATCAACCGCCTATAGAATTCTCAAATATTTTAACGAATCGTACAGTGACAACATATTTCTGCGGCAGGCCATACAATATTAGATTTTTCCTACGGTTTAAACGAGACGTTTGCACAGTAATTGTCATTAGTATCAATAATAATAAGGGAAACTTCAATTATTTCCGGAAATTCAGTGGCGTTTTTTTCAAATAACATTTTAACTTTTAAAGTGAAAAACTAATTGACATTGATAATGAAAATATACATAGTTTTCAACCTTCTCTGCATAGTTTATTCATATATGAATAAACTTTGCAGAGAAGGCTAAAAACTGTGTATATTTTCATTATTCTGTGAACTCTGCACTCTCTAAGTGATAAATATTAATTGACATTTCGTTTGATATAATACCGTACAAAAAATTTCAAAATGCAGAAACTTCATTTACATCAAACGATACATCAATTAGTTTTCTTTTATTCAATTATGGTGGGAATCCATGTTTCAAGTTAAAATATTATTTTACGGAACTTAGCCAATAACGGTAGTTTCTTTACTTCATAAGTTATATTTTATTTGAAGCACAAAATATGTGTTTAGTACCTGATATATTCTTTGATCCAGTTTCAACAGTGAAATAAAATTACTGCAGAGAGTGTTGCTAACTCTTAAGGGAATCAAAATATCTGGAAATTATTTATTTTTTGGTTTTGTTTTGACGGCATTTTTCCTTTTATATTTGATATTCCGTATTTGTCGGTCATATATTTACACTGTTTACATGTTTTCTCAACGTCATGTTTTCCATGGTTTTACGGATTTCCAAATCCCAGAAAACATAATAAGGCTTTAAAGAGCACTGACAGAATGATTTCAAGATATACCTCCACAATAAAAAGTCAAACTTGAAATGTTTGGCAGAATATACAATAAAGAAACATCTTTCGCAGTATTATTTATTGCACGACGTCGCATCAAAGTCATTTTTTAACCGGTGTATTGAAGTGTAAATGTTTTCGACTGGTACATTGAAGTGTAGCAAAATTAATCAGTACATTTATTCTTATATAAAACTATTTTAAAACATTCAGTAACTCAGCACGGCGCATTCCCTTTCCGCGTACTTTACGCGGAAAAGGGATTTTTAGGGTCGTTTACCGCGTGAGATCATAGGTCTATTGCGCACGCCCTTTTCCGCTTACAGTTAAAAATCGTGGGTCTTTTCCGCACGTTTTCGTAGGTCTTTACCGCACGCCCTTTTGCGCACACGTTTTATAGTTATAAGAAGTCATGAAAAAAAAACACGTCAATTTACATTTTTCTTATAGGTTATGGTACGTATTGTACTATACAAATATAACATATGAAAGATATTGCATCCGTGAATATTATTACAATTATATGCAGGAGTTATGAAACTTTACTGCATTTAAGGAAGACGATATAACTTAAAGTGCGAGCTCCGCTGTGCTGTTTTAAATTGTATATGTGACATTTTAAGTTTTACTTATTGACAAGAATATCGTGTGGTATCTTGGGGCTCACTATATTCAATTTATTTTGTACGCTATATAGAAAATTACTCTCAATTATATTAGTTCTAATAGATGAAAATAACTATTACTTCACGATGGTCAGAAGTACCGGAAAATACGGACTTTAACAGATAATACTGTTTCGTGGAGGTGCAGTGACAAATTCCGTACGGCATCCTTGAGGACTAACTTTGAAAGAAGTTCAGTTTTATTCGAAACGGCAGAGGTATTTTAGTACTACAACGTTCAGGAAATTTAAACACAGGGTACATTACTTCTTTTTCATAATTATTTCCTTTCAATTTAAAACAAACGTACGCTAAAGGGCTGTTATAGAATAACGCGGAAAAGACATACACCTTTTTTGAAGCACGCGCAATGGGGCTATCATTTTATCGCTCGGAAATAAACGTCCATCAATATTTAGCGCGCGGAAAAGGAACACGCGGAATAGGGTTGGAGGCCTTCATCAGTGTATAACAATAATCGTATTATGACATGTTGTATAGTCTTTTGTGTTACATTATAAGTTAAACTAATATATATATATATATATATAT
>JAQFYR010001192.1:0-10561 GCA_034694985.1 Campodea silvestrii
AGGGAAAAAAGAAGAAAAAATTTACAAAAAATGATCGCGCAAAAATAACATGTTTTGACCAAAAAAACTTTTAAAAAATTCGGACCTCGTTCCGCTCGGGCTTTTTTGTATATAAATTACCGGGAAAGTTTCTGAAACCGTCGCCAAAACCCCTCCCTTAGCAAAGTCGTATCTACGGCCTTGGCCACCCCCATCCCTCGGAAGGATTCTTGTGTGAACCCACTGCACCCTAAGTTCTTCTTTTTATCATTTCTTAACTCGAACTTAGTGTCACTTTCGAATAGACGTACCTGTACCCTGTTTATTGCACATAATTTATATTGCACAATGCACATTACGGAATTTTCATTTGAAAATAATGCAACGCAATGTTTCTACATATGCTGGAAACATGGAAAAATCACTCAATGATTTCCAGTTTGCTCAAATTCCATATCACCGCCAGTGATAGACATGTTTTTATATGATAGAAAACTATAAATTTCAAATAAGACATAAATATTTTTCAGTTCCGTGTAAATAATAATATTAGTTCCATATGAATATAGAATGATTTCCTACTTTGTTAAATATTTTACTAAACAAATATGAATTTGTATATAATTTCTGTTTATTGTAACTGTTCTAGTTTCGCTTTGTATTATTAAAGTGAATTTTTCAACCGTGAATGAGCCTCTATCCGAGCGAGATCAGTGTCGTCTCATTAACTGAGACTGCCTCTGTCGAACTGAGCCCTAACTGCTTATCTGAGCGTCGTCGAGCGAGACGAGCCCTAATTTCTTACCTGAGCGTCGAGCGAGAAGAGGCCGAACTGATTATCTGAGCGTCGATTCTTAATAAAAGAGCGTGGTTCGTTATAATTAATATCCGAATTGAAAATAGTTTTAAAAGCAGATTTTAAATTAATGCGCATAACAGTATTTTAGGCTTGATAGATACTTATCATAGAGAGATCATATTATTTTATAGTAGTATTTTTTTTAAAATAAACCACATAAGAATTTTTTCCTCTGCAAATTAGCATCCATCGAAGGGTTGATTGGTAAGAGCTTCTGAGATATTACAATGTAGCGTTGAATAATCAAAAAGTTTCTAAACAGTTGCTTTTGAAAGTTCTTGAATCATGTTAGGATTTCACTGCATATTGTTACTTAGTTGACATTACAAACATATGAGAATATCGCTCTGTTAATATCGTACAGAAACAAATGTGGAGATTTACTTCGACATGAGTGTTGCATTTGAAACGAAGATGTTAAACTCATACTAAACATTTACCGATGATGAGGTGAAAAATTATGTGGGAACCCGTAGTCTAAATGAATTCCCCAAATTGAACACACTCCTATTGGGTACCTAAATTGTTAAGACGGTCCTGTTTGTCGGTTTTGAAAATACATCTTCATAATAAACACCTATATTTAATAGTGGAATATGAATGAAATCACAAATTAAAAATGGCAGATTATTGCCATTTTCTTTAACAGTCATTTTAGAAACCAACTGACTTTTTTTTCGTTTCATGCATTGGTGTGTTATATCACGTGATTCAATTTTCCTCCTCGTTCCTTAATATTTTCGTTTATTTCAAATCTACAATGAACAGATTTATATATTAATGTAGCTACTGCATGTCTACGCCGCAGTTCTTGAAAACGGAAACAGAATGAAATACCTATGTCATTTTTTTCTGAAACTAATACAGAGAGTTCTTAAAAACTTAAACAGAAAAATAATACTCAACTCAATTTGTGCAAGTCTAATTGTGGGCTTCAAACTACAATTTTGGTTCAATAATAGATTTCAATGATTTCAAGAACAGCAGAACCTGTTATTACAAGTAAAAAATACAAGTTTAGTTCGGATATGCCGGACATTTGAATGAATTTTCCATTGTTTACATATTTTTAAGGGGACAAATTAAGGTGGAAAATGTAGAATAAGAACATTTCTAACAACAATGAAACTTCCCTGGTGTCTCCTCGGAAACTTCATAGAACCTAATATTCGTTTCCTATAACTGAATAGTCAACTAGGTTCCTGTAACAGAATATTTTTTCTAGATGTCAGAAACTGTAGAGACTGCATACCTCCCTAACTGGGACATCAGATGTATTTATTCATAAAATATTATTTAAGCTGGAAAACTTTTTTTTTTTTTTTTTTTTATCAAATTTCGTTTATCTCATGTTATAATGCCCATTAGAAAAACATGCAATGAATGTTATCTCTGACTTCATTCAAATTTCACAAAAAAAGTATAATATTATAAATTTATGATCTTAATTTAAAATCATTTTTTCATTTTAAAAAAATAATAATAAATAAGAAAAAATATGCACTACTGATGTAGTTACAACATACAATGTGCAGAAAATTTCACTAACACACATTTAACGGCTTTAGTTTTAAGTTCCCATACTTTGTAATTTTGGTAATAGCGTAAAGTTTCGGAAACAGAAAAATTATTTTGGATTATGATCATATTCCTGTACTTTATTTCTAAAATTACAGCAATAATTATCAGTGTAATAAAGTGTTTAAATATATTTCCTATTTACATTTACATAGCCAACTGGAACTTCAAAGAAGAATTTCTCACGGTCAGTTTTTGTTGCCAGAACAGCATATGAGATATTGGTCAGGGAGTGGGTACCCCTGTTACATAAATTCATAATAATTCGAACTTTATAATGTTTATATGCAATTATACATATTTCGTATATGTACAAGTTTCTGCTATACTGTATTTAACTCAATGTAATTTGACAGTGTTGGTAGTTATTGCTAAAGAAAGAAATTCGTATTCTAACGGCCATGTTAACAACACTGTGATATATTATGTTATTTCGAATGTGTTCAAGAATACTTTGAGGTATGTAAATTATTGTTATTATTACTATAAGTTCTTATATACTCTATGTATATTATAATGCATGAAATGTAGAATGCTGATGTTTAGTATTTAGTATATTTCTATAGTAACATTTCTATCAAATATGAGTTTGAACTATTATTATATTATTATTATAAATGAACTGAGAATACTTTCTCTTATAGGTGTTTTTATGTGGAATGAAAATAAATAGATTATTGGGATAATCATTGTTTGTCTTTCGCCACCTGAGAAAGATGTAACAAAATGGCGACGAGGATGGGATGCCCAATATGGTTGCAGCTGTGTCAGGATACTTCATATTTCTTTTGGTTGACTGTATGGTGACTACTCCATGTATGGTTGGATGCATAACTGGTAGGATTAATATACTATTGGTATTGTATACGATTGGATACATTCATGTACTGCTGGATGCATGTATGGTAGGATACATTCATGTACTGTTGGTTGCATATGTAGGAGGATACATTGATGCACTGTTGGTTGCCTACCCCCAGGGATATATTGGTGTACTGTTGGTTGCCTAGCCCAAGGATACATTGGTGCATTGTTGGTTGCCTATACGCCAGGATACAATTGTGTACTTTTGGTTGCCTACATTCCAGGATTTTTTGGTGCATATGTGGTTATCTGTATGGAAGGATAATTGATTAGTATATGGGTAAGAGACTTTAAACTTTCAGGTGTTCTGATTCAAATAATTCAAGATGACTGATAAGAAAAATGTTTCAACTGCCATGTTTGGCGAATTCGACTCCAATTCAGAAGATTTAGATTCATATGTGGAAAGATTTGAATGCTTTTGCGAGTTGCAGGGTGTATCTACAGAAAGACAAGTACTGATGTTTATTAGCTGTGTAGGAGCTGATATATACAAGAAGTTGAAGACCATTGTCTTTCCGAAGGTTCCTAAAGAGCTGAAATTTGAAGAAATCAAGAGTGCTTTATCAGCTTATTTCAACCCTAAACCACTTCCATGTATGGAGAAGCAGAAATTCAGAGCACGCAAACAAGAAGAAAAGGAGAGCTTCAATGAATTCTTATCAGCTTTGAAGACTTTGTCTGTTCACTGTGGTTTTGAAGGTGATGGAAGATTAGAAGAAGAACTAATCGACCAAATCATCACTGGTATTCGGAATTCACAAACCCAAGCATATTTTCTACGTACTCCAAATTTGAAACTGGATGCTGTTATTCAGAAAGCCATTGCTGATGAACAAGCTGGTCAAGGGGTGGAGCAGTGTCAATCTTCAGGTGCAACTGTCCATAAGATTACTACTCAAGATTCAAGAAAATTTCAAGCAAGTGGAAAGAAAAAGAACTTCAACCAGAGTAGAAATCCTTCAAATTTCAACAAGCCAAAGCCATCAACTGTAGAGTCTGGACCATCTACGGGGAAAGTCTGCTACCGCTGTGGATTAAGGTCTCACATTGCCACTGAGTGCAAGCATAGCTCTACAGTCTGCAACAAGTGCAGGAAGGTAGGACATTTAGCTAAAGTATGTGGACACTTCAGGAGAAATTTTCAAAATTCCAAGAAACCTGTAAACAAGAGTACTGCTGCCACTACACATCAAGTTGAGTATGCTAATATTCACAACATCTCAACAAGAGATTGCAGAAACAAGATCAATATTGATGTCAAGATTTCAGGATGTTCACTGGAGATGGAGCTGGACACTGGTTCTACATATTCTTTGATTTCAAGAAAAAATTTCAAGAGATTACCTATTCAAGTAACATTGAAGCCATGCAATGTTGTTCTGAAGACCTACAATGGATCTTTATTTCCCATCAAAGAATTTGCAGAAGTAGATGTTTTCTATGAAAATCAACAAGCAAGATGTCATCTTTACATTGTTGAAGAAGATTTCGATACCATATTCGGAAGAGATTGGTTATTTAAATTCAAGATAAATTGGGATGCTGTTCACAAGATAAATCAAGAAGTTTACCCAAGTGAGAATCAACTGAAGAAGTTAGCTCAAGAGTATGATGATATTTTCAAAGAAGAATTAGGCTGTGTGAAGAAATTTCAAGCTGAGTTACATCTGAAACCTGATGCAAGACCATGTTTCTTTCGAGCTAGAACTGTTCCATTTGCACTTAAAGGAAGAGTGGAAGATGAACTGGATCGCTTAGAGAAGTTAGGATGCATCGAGAAGGTTACTCATTCCGAATGGGCTACTCCAGTCGTTCCAATTATCAAGACTGATGGTTCTGTACGTCTGTGTGGAGACTACAAAGTTACTTTGAACAAGCATATATTCGCTGATGAACACCCAATTCCACATATTGAAGAAATTCTGTCGAAAATGCAAAACTGCAAGTACTATTCCAATTTCGATATCCGCCAAGCCTACATGCATATGACCGTTACTGATGAAGCTGCAAAACTTCTCACTATCAACACCTCAAAAGGACTCTACAAGGTCAAGCGTTTGATGTATGGTGTTTCCAGTGCCCCAGCAATATGGCAGCGCTGTATGGAATCATTATTTGGGAATATTGAGGGACTTCAAGTCTTCTATGATGATGTGCAGATTTCTTCACCAGATGGTACTACACATTTAGAAAGACTAAGAAGATTTTTCAACATTTGTCGGGAAAACGGCTTACGTCTGCATCGAGACAAATGTGAATTTTTGAAGAACAAGATAACTTATCTTGGATACCAAATAGATGAGCATGGTATACACAAGACAGAAGAAAAGATTGAAGCTGTTCTGAATGCAAAAAGCCCTTCCAATGTGACTGAATTGCGTTCCTTCATCGGACTTGTGAACTATTATGCAAGATTTATTCCCAGATCAGCAGACTTGTTACATCCATTATATCAACTGCTGAAGAAAGATACCAAGAAGTTCAATTGGTCAACTGCTGCTGAGGATGCTTTCCAGAAAGTCAAGAAAGAAATTGCTTCAGAAAGAGTTTTATGCCATTTCGACCCTGGAAAACCATTAGTTTTCGCTTCAGATGCCAGTAGTTATGGACTGGGAGCGGTAATTTCACATTCATTTGATGATGGTTCAGAACGTCCAATAGCTTTTGCAAGTAGAAGTCTCACTGCTGCTGAGAAGAATTATTCTCAAATAGACAAGGAGGCATTGTCTATCGTGTGGGGAATTCGCAAGTTTTTCAACTACTTATATGGAAGATTTTTCACTTTGCAAACAGATCACAAACCGCTAGAAGCAATTTTCAATCCTCAAGCAAGTTCCCCATCTTTGAGTGCAACAAGACTTCTGCACTATTCTATTTTTCTGCAAGGATTTAACTACAAAATCAAATTTCGCAAGACTACAGAACACTCAAATGCTGATTTCTGCTCAAGATTTGTCGCAGGAATCACAGAACATCAAGCTGATGCTCCTGAAATATTCCAGCTGCAGCAAATTTCAACAATGCCGATTCAAGCAGAACAAATTGCAGCTGAAACCAGAAAAGATCCTTTTACATCTTCGTTGTTAGACAGCATTTTAGGAGAAACATTCAACTCTCAAGTCAACGAAAAAGGAGAATGGACTGTGGAACAAGGATGTATTTTGAAAGGAGTTCGAGTTGTTATTCCTCAGAAGTACCAGCAAGCGGTTTTGGAAGAATTGCACATGGGACATCTGGGAATGGTTAAGATGAAGATGCTAGCCAGATCGTATGTGTATTGGAAAGGAATAGACAATGACATAGAGAATATGGTTAAGAATTGTCCATCTTGTGTCCATTTAGCCAAGATGCCTAACAGGGTAACTTCACATCCCTGGGAATATCCTTCTGGAGCTTGGATGAGAATTCACATGGACTATGCAGGCCCGTATGCAAGCCACTATTTCCTGGTTGTGGTAGATGCTTTTTCAAAATGGGTAGAAGTATTCCCAATGAAGACAATTACAAGTGCAGCAACAATAGAAAAACTTCAAGAATGTTTCTCTCGCTACGGTTTGCCTTTGACATTGGTTTCTGACAATGCAAGAAATTTCACTTCAAAGGAAATTCAAGAATTTTTGCAACGGAATGGTGTCAAGCAAGTTTTCTCACCTCCATATCATCCTGCTTCAAATGGTCAAGCAGAGCGCTATGTTCAGACAATTAAGACTGCATTGAGAGCTGTGGAAGATCAACCAGGAAGTTTAAAGATGAAACTCTACAATTTTCTACTTCACTACAGAAAGTCTCAACATGCTACAACAGGAAAATCCCCAGCACAACTTATGTTAGGAAGAGAAATACGTTCGAGAATGGATTTGATGGTTCCAAAGAAGACTGAAATTCAAAGAAGTACATCAAGTTGTAATAAGGATGTTAGAGAAGAGAGAAAATTCAAGATTGGAGATAAAGTATCATTTAGAAACTATAATTCAGACCAGAAATGGAAAATTGGTGTGATTGCAAGAAGAAGAGGAAAAGTAATCTATGAAATTACGAGTGAAGGAATGATTCACAGACGCCATGTAAATCAGATTGTTTCATGTGGAGCTGAAGTGCCAATTTCGAAAGAAGAACAGCAAGACCTACTGCCACTTTTAAGCTACTATTCTACAGTTCCGACAACAGTTCAAGAAAGGAAAGCAGTAGAAGTCAAGGAAAGTCAGTTAAGCAGTAAGCTTAGCTCAGACTCGACAACAGAACAGCAGATACAGAGCGAACCGGTTATCCAAGAACCAAGAAGATCAACTAGAATTCGAAAACCCCCAAATCGGTATGTGCCAGAACTGAAGAAAGCCTAAGTTTTCAATAAGGGGGGAGGTGTTACATAAATTCATAATAATTCGAACTTTATAATGTTTATATACAATTATACATATTTCGTATATGTACAAGTTTCTGCTATACTGTATTTAACTATGTAATTTGACAGTGTTGGTAGTTATTGCAAAAGAAAGAAATTCGTATTCTAACTGCCATGTTAATAAGACTGTGATATATTATGTTATTTCGAATGTGTTCAAGAATACTTTGAGGTATGTAAATTACTGTTATTATTACTATAAGTTCTTATATACGTTATGTATATTATAATGCATGAAATGTAGAATGCAGATGTTTAGTATTTAGTATTATTTCTATAGTAACATTTCTATCAAATATGAATTTGAACTATTATTATTATATTATTATAAATGAACTGAGAATACTTTCTCTTATAGGTGTTTTTATGTGGAATAAGAATAAATAGATTATTGGGATAATCATTGTTTGTCTTTCGCCACCTGAGAAAGATGTAACAATTTATATACTGGGTTTATTAATTTGTATATTTCTAGTTTCCTTTACCTGAGTCTTGCTCGAAAATGTATGGGGTGTAATTATACGTTTCTTATTTGATTAAAGGGAAACGAAAGTTTGCAAACATCATATAGTCTTAGGAATTTCACAACAGACTCTTTCTTTTTTTCACTACCTATTTACTATTTAATATAGAATATACGATGATGAAACAGCGCCCGTTGTTGCGAGAGCAATCTGACGGGAGAAATTTCTCTAACTTATTCATTTTTGCATGCAGAGGGGCCCCTGGTAAAATCAAAATTTAAATATTACCTGGTAAACCACATTGAGTAGGAATATTTCTTTATAAACTGCCTTAGACTGACGTAATAATTATTAGTAAATTAAACCAGTTTTCTTCCTCCCTCAAAATTTATATATTTAACTAGCTCTTCTGACTGGGGCCTCGCGGGGTTTGCGGAGGCGTCCTTTACAACACCACTGAATATTGATTGAAAATACTGATTGAAAACACGATCATTTTGAGCAATATTGATTGATAACACGATAATGTTGGTATGTGCTTGTTGCCCTTTAAATATGCACATAATGTTGCGTCTTATAATGCTAATGCAGACGGAATGATCAAATGGTTATATACATATACACAGTACCACAATCATATAAGTAAAGCTGTTGGTTTTCCAAATATTTATTACATAGTGAAGGACTGTATATTGTGTTGAAGATATTTAACAACAAATGCGTCGTAATTAGAAAAGTGTAGATATCCATAATGTAGCTGCAAAACATATATATATCGAACTATATTACCCCAAAACCATGGCTTCTAATATTTCCGATACAACATCGGGATAATTTTTTCTCAGAACTCTCCAGTCTGTTGTTGTCATAACTAACTTACTGTTATCTTTAATGAACTTTAAACACGCGGCACGGAGATGATCCACGGCTTGCTCTTCTGCTAATGAAAATAAATTGCAAACATTTTCCACAGAGATGTTACTGATCAGTTCGGTTTCACAAACACTTTTCAAATCAGGCACGCCGTACTTGTGTGCAAATACAAGTAAATCAGTAGCCATTATTTTCAATTTCGGATATTTTCCAGTATAGATGAAGTAGAGTCCTTCTTGGAATACATCTGCAGAAATATCGTTGATAGTAATAATATTGGTTTCAGCTCCTTCATTCTTTTGTGTTAGCATATTCGCGAACACATTTGACCGTTCCCACAAAATGGACTTGTGAGCAGTGAAATTTTGACCATCGCACAAAATATCAATATCACTAAATTGTTTGGTATTCCACAGTTTTTCCAAATTAAACGTCGATGAAACAATATCATTTTCTTTTTCTTCGTCATACTTCTTCTTGTTGCTTGGATTTCCAACAATTGTTCCATTGAAAAGTAAAATAAGGTTGCCATCAGTTAGGTAATTTTCAAGAAACTCCGCCGGGATACGCGGACGTGAGGCAGATCTTATCGTAGAACGACTGTACCCAAATGTAGTAATGGATGATCCTTCGCCGATTGTACACGATACCGTATCTTTACGATTCCCGATAAAAACCGAATTTTCCGGAAACTCCACCGGAGACAAAGTACGATTTTCGTGTAAAATTGAGCACTTCGTCTTCTTCAACCAAATATACGGCGATTCCTGTTCCATGGATATTATATACGCAATCGGGATTTCGGTACTTGCTCCGACACCAAATTTTACTGAAAGTTCGTTGTTCGGACCGACTGAGAATATATCCGAATCTATTCTGCCACCTGCTGCTAAAAATGGAGCCACCATTAAAAAGTCAGCTATAATAAAAGTGTACTGAAATTGAAATTTTCGCACTGTTGGAGTCGATGTGCCTTCACTAAGTAACTCATTCATCATGATAATCTGGTGATCTAGAGAAAAATGTATTTTTGTATTACAACTAACTTCCAACCAGCACTTGTGCACGATACGTAACTAGTTAATTGATTGCCGTCTTATTCCGAAGGTCACAAGATAAAAATATTTCAATGTCATCTTTTAGATTAACACTGTCGATGAATGTAATAGAAACAGGGCCATGTTAACATCATAGGTGTCTGCTGTGTACATATTTATTAAAGGGCAAAAAGCATATGATTCCAAAATTAGAGTGTTATCAATCAATATTTTCAATTAATATTACTGTGTATAGTATACCATTATGAAACAAAATTCACGAATATGGATTTCAGACACGCAGCGGGGTACCCTCGGGTGCGGATCCAGTTAGCGCTTACGAGGGGGGGGGCAGATCTCGGAAAAATGGCGATGTCGAAGACCATTTTCGATTTTTTTTGTTACGTTTTTAGGGCAAAAATACGCTATTTTATCGCGATTTCAAGTAAATTTTTCGATTTATTCTCCTTTTCTTTCTTATTTTTTACGTGACGTGGTGGGG
>JAQFYR010001193.1:0-10556 GCA_034694985.1 Campodea silvestrii
AAAGGTATTTTTAAGCTATAAAAATGTTCAATTATATTAGTTCTTGCTTACTCTTATACCATTTACTTTCTGTGTAAATACAGATCTTATCTGACTAAAAATCAAAATATTTAACATTCCTTATAAACAAAACACTTTATTCTTCCAAATCATTTTTAATTTTGAAATTGATAAATCAATCATATACATCCGGATTTCTTTAATCGGAATATTTGCTTGATAACCCTGTTTTTGCGTTCATTTCAAATAGTATTATTAAGAATGGTTGCAATTGAAGGCTGTTGGAATTCGTGGTATACTGATATTTGATATTTATAATTATATCATATTTAACATTTTCTGTTAAATAACATTAAGATATTAATAAAAAAAATTCAGAATAGATAGGCCTAGCATCAAGGCCGTATATAACGCGAAAATAAAAAGCAAAAAAATAAAAGCAAAAAAATTTAGCAAAAAAAAAAATTAGGAATATTTTGCAAATTTTTTTCTAAACTGGAGTAAAAATGCCATATTTTGACCAAACTCCGACAAAATAATTACACCATAATTTCCAGAGAAAATTAGTTATAATTATCAGCAATTTCGAGACAATATTTTGCTCAGCCCCCTCTAAAATATTGCCAGCCACCCTTCAGATCCCCTGGTACAAAATTCCTGGCGACGTCCCTGGTTGCAGAAAAGCTATTACAATCACTAAGAAAAAATATACGTTCATGGAATGTACGGTAATGTTGCAGTTTCATGTTAAAAAAAAGCAGGCTTCTTTCATTTTCATTTTATGTGATCTTGTTTTAAGTTCACTGTCGTCAATATTGAAGTTGGAATTTGCTTTCTTTGTAATTTTTCCTAAATCTATAAATATAGAAATATAAATGAATGCTTGATATTTGATAAAGAAGCAAACTGCTTGGATTTCTGCAAAACATCATTAAAAACCTCAGGAAAACTAAACTTTTTTTTAATTTACAAGAAAGTCATGTAATGTTCTTCATATAGTAAATTGAGGTTTCTTATTAACAGGCATAATTACATTAATTAAACAACAATTTAAGACAAAGAAAAAAACTGTCCTCCAGCGAGAATCGAACCCAGCGCCTGTCGGTTTAGCCCCAAGCGTGCAGATCACCACACTACGAAGAAGCTAGATTTTTCTTCGTCTTAAACTGTATATACTACAACAACTTTTTATTTTAAACTTTTATTCACTAAACTTAATAATTTTACCCCTCGCTCTGTTTGGATTGCAAGATTTGTTGACTCCTTTCGTATTGTGTCTGTATGGATATACTAAAGAACAGCAAATAAGCGTGATTTACTTTTAATATTTCTTCTTAGAAAAGTCCGTACCATTTGATTAGGTTTTTGTCGCCCAAATGAAAATCCTGAAATCTAACCTATAGAGAACCTCCAAAATAGATTACTTTTTATAGTATTGAATGTGATTGATCGAAATTTAGCAAATGCTTTGATATTGTTTCTGAAGATGAATTATAGGCCATAATTATTAATTAAGTACCGACTTTTATTGACACACAAGCGGTGGAGTGATCAATTCGGGTATTACGTTAGGGGAGGAATAGCGTTAGTTCGGAAGTTACTATTCTACTGGTGGAGATATCAATTGAGGAATAACTCTTAGTCCCGAACTAACTTGTGGAATAGCAGTATTTCGGATAGATCAATTCGAGAATATGTTAGGTATCAAATAATTTTCATCAACTTCAGGAATACATTAACGTCGGAAGAAAATATACTCCCGAACTAAAATTCGGGGAAATCATTTTGGTAATAGACTAACTTTAGTAGCAAATTCGCTGTTTTAGTACCCAACATTTACGCCTGGGCTTTCATAGAACTAAGTTGTGTAGTAAAAGTGTATATCGCGTTGATAGCCTAGTAATGGCGGTTCTGCATTTTGTCGATAATTTCCAAAACATTAATTTTGCATTAATTATATCATCGATGAAACTGTTCCACTTGGTGGCTACATTGTACTACCGGGAGATGATCCTGCTTACTACAGCGACCAAAATTCCAGCGACAGATTTGGATTTACGAATAAACATTTCATTAAACACTGCAATCTGAATGATCATAGCCATTAATTTTATTAACATTCATTCTTCCAATTATACAGATACACATAGCTTCTTTTTTTAAAAAAAAAAAAAAAAAAATTGTTTACTTGTATTCTTCTTCTTATATGCTTTAAAATTTATATTGTACGTAGCAGCACTTATGTAAACACTGACATTAAAGTGATCATGTAGAACTTGTCAACATATTATATATTTACTTGCGCGATATAATAAGTAGGTACCCGTAAGTCAAACAGCGCATTAAGAGGTTATATACGAATAAAAGTAGCAAAGAAAATTGCCCAAAGCATACGATCTTGGATTAATTATTAAGAAAAAAAATATATCATATAGTAACACCGACAAAAGGCTCTATGTGATCGTTATTGTAATATAAAAATTCTCCACAACTTATTTGTATTTATTTTTATATCGTTTTCCGTTTATTACATGTACAACCTAATTCAATGATTAACTTACTTCCTAGAAAACTAATGTATTGTCAACGATACGATACTACTCAGGTTATTAAGTTGATGGTTGGATTTATTGTTTCATGTGCAAAATATTATACTACAACTGTTAAAAATGTATATTCAAAGGTTAATCAGTTAAAAACAGTGTAAAAACCGCCCTTTTCAGAGAAAGAAAATTTTGTGCATCGATTTATTGTAACAGATTGAATTAACAAAGAAAACGTCATCGATGACGTCATTAATCCGTACTGTCCAATAGCGGTTGAGAAAATCTTAATCCTGTACTTACTCCCACATTGATCTCTCCGAATTTAGTACTGGACTAAGTTGTGGAATAGTAACTTCGGAACTGGCTCTGCAAGTTGCTCCCAAACTGATCTCTCCGAAAATTTGGTACCATAACTTATTCCCGAGTTATGGAATAGTAACTCCCAAACTAACGCTATTCCTCCCCTAACTTAATACCCGAACTGATCTCTCCACCGATAGAGTTGTAAATAAAAACAAAAGCATTAGTTTTTTTTATATATAAAAAACGTTTTTCATTCGTTTTCAAAGAAGCCCCTTTTGTTTTTAATTAGAATAAAAATGTAAAGTCTAAAAAACATAGTCAAATTGAGGATCTGTGTATGTTTTAAATCGAAATTAACTATTGTGACCTTTTAAAATGTGCTAATGAATACATAAATAACAGCTCTTTTTTATTTTCTCTACATATATATAAAAACATACAGTATGTATGGTACTTAAAGGAGAAATAAAGTTTGCAAACATCATAGTCCGAGTAGATTCACAACAAGAAACCTTCAATTAAATCTCTTTACAGTGTTTCACAACGTATTTTCGTATTTTAAATGGAAGGCGCTAAAATATCTATTGCGAGAGACGCCATCAAAAGAAATGAAACTATCGCTACAGGGTAAACGATCAGTAGCGAAATGGAAACGTTCTAAATTCTCGTTTTCGATCAGAATTATTTCTGTTGGTGTTGTTGTTCGAACCCCATTGTCATGGTCCGGTTTATCAAGCTACCCTTGGCTAACTGGCTCTTAAAGAAGTTAGTGAAATTTCTTTGTCTTGCAGACAGCTGAGAAATATTCTGCTTTGGGGATTCGACTGTATTCATTCAGAATAATATTCTGAATAAAAAAAAACTGTTTTTACAACCCTAGGCACATAACTAGCATCTTTTGCTAAAACAACTTAACATCAAAACACTCTTGTCACATACTTATGACTTATAAGCAATAAATTAGCTTGCCACTCTCGCACCCCAACAGCTGCCCACAGGACTTTGCGTTACCCCAGATAAATCAATGGCACCATAAAAATAGTAATAATAATAATAAAAAAACAGGCCACCCAGTTTTTTATCAAATTAAATGCCCCAATGTTCTGAACCCAGAAAATATTAATAATTTTGGTCTATTTATTTTACAATATTGTTGGTACGTTTAAGGAATATTTTATTTGAAATGTTTGCATAATTTAATGTAGGCATACATCTACTTCCGAGAAAACAAAATTTGTAAAAGTTTATACACCAGTAGGCAGTAGCATAATATAATAATATAGGAAAAATGGAAAATAAGAAATAAAACATTCCAATAAGAAAAATAAATTATTTGTTTTGAGCTCCATAGTGTTCCTGCTACTTCTGTGTCTGTACAGCAGTTTGTATTTTCAACATTTGGAAACATGGAGAAAACTAAGGAAACGGAATCAGAAAAAGTTTCCAAATTAGTACAGTGCATTGCTACTTACAGCCAAGTGATTATAATTTGGAATCTGGTGACTGGTGAATGCCATTTTTCAATATTGTTTTGATTTCCTTAGCCTACCGTAGCTTTTTTCATTCACTTTGATTTGTTTTGCTGTGTATTACTTGATGTAATGTTTTTTTGCCCTGTCTTTAAGAATTCCTTATAATTTCAATGTAGCTCACTAAGCCCAGGCAATTTTTGGGAAAAAAAAACCCACTGATTTCTTTCAAGTGAATCCAACAAAAAAAAGATGGTTTTTTTTCCAGATTAGTTCCACTCGTTTAAACCCTTCCAACATGCCACTTGTAACTTTAGAGATTTTAAAGAGTATACTAGACAATGTAAGAGTATTTGGAATTTGAAAAACATATAATTATTATTCAAATAGAAATAAGAAACACACTAATCATTCAAATAGAATGAATAAAACTTACTTTTTGTAAAATCATAGTTCTGTAATTTTGGAAGTGTGCACGTATAAACTTCTCCACATGAGGTGATGAAACACTTGTCTTCACTCAGCATTAAACTGGTATGAAACAATACTGATTCAAAACAGGCTGGCTTCAGCTGATATCTGAAACATCATTTTATGCAGGAAACATTATTTAACACATCAGTATTATTCAGCCCTGTAGCAAAAAATGGGACCAAGCACCACTCTTTCCATTTTCCACTTTATTCCCCAACTAATGTATTTTACTAATGTATGTATTTTAAAGTATGATCCAAGTGAAGTGGTGCGTGGAACCTTTTCCCTTAAGTGCATTTATAGTGGTACTTGGGACCTTTTTCCACAGTTGCAATAGAAAAATGTGCTGTGTCCTGCCTGCTTTTCTGCACACGGGATTGTTTCCAGTGCCATTTTATACTTCTTTTATGTTATTCATGTTAGCAATTCATATGGTTGTATGCTAATACCCGTTTTTGAAAAAGAAATTCTGGCGTTCCGTGATTTCTGTTGTATATGGAACCCACATTCTTAAAGGGAACAAAGTCTTCGTTTGAAATTTTTATTCTTCGGATACTTTTTTCCATCTGGTATCCTCATAAGCAATCTATTACACCCAATCTATTCTCTATTAGAATAAATTAGGTTTTCAAACAGTCACTTAAACAACAATTACAAAACAAAGATTTTAATTTATTTGATAAAACTTTTATGATCCTCAAAACTGAAACGGTTCTATTAAAAGTTTCATAATAATGCTCCTTTTCAAACAACGTAGCTAAGTGTTCTTTTATTAGGGTCTACTGAGCATTTGGGATTTAGACACTGTTACCTTCAGCTGGAGATGAAATATTTTAACCGTAAACCAAGAAAAATGTTGAGCGAAAAATAAAAAAAATTGTAATAAGGACCAGGGTTGTCAAAAACCCGGGTTTTATTAAAAAAGCCCAAATTTTTCAACAACTAATTATTACTATGATTTTTGTTTAGGAATATTTTAGAAGTATTTTTTTTATGTATTCAGGTTTCCTTAATATGTAAATATATAATTATTACAAAATTCATTATTTATTAAATAATTATTGTAAAAATACTTATTTACATAGCCTAAGTAAGCCTAATGGCCTAGGCCCGATGTGTGCTCCTTTTTCAATAATAAAACTAATTATAAAAAAGAATAAATTAAAATAGAAAAATAGTACAGAAAATAAGAAAATAGTACAGAAAATAAGAAAATATGCCTAGTAAAGAAAATAAAAAAATAAACAATAAAAATAATACAAAGGGTTAATAAGTATACATAAAAAGTACATCTATTAATTTCTTCTGCTTGCAAGCATGATTGACAGCGTGTATCAAGGATTAAAATAACTTCAAATTACTGTACGGTATATAATATTTGTTTGAATTGTATAAAATTGTTTCAAATAAGAAATAACAAGTAGGCCTACTGCAATTAGTCAATTACTACCTTTATTTTTAAAAAAAACCGGGTGTTTTTTTTTATATGTTTTTTAAGGTGGGCCTGGGCCCTGGGGAAAATAATCACAACCCTGATAAGGACTAATAACTGCTGCATAGATTACGCTTGGGCTACAGTATTAACTTGATTATTTCTCTAGATAATCATATTCCATGTGTTTGAAAGATCTCGTGTTCAGGATTAAAACGGTTCCTGAATCGTCTTTCTATGATGTTTCATTCAAAAGTTATTGTTGTTTGAAGTTTTTCGCACGTTTTTCTAAGAAAAAATCTGAAAAACGTGGAAATTTCAAAAAAATAAAATAAAAAAATCAAGTAATATTTTATTCGATTATTATCAGGGCGATTAATCAATTATTAGAATTTCAATAATCGTCCAAGCCTAGAATAGACGGTTGCAGAAACATGATTCAAACACTTCAGTGAACAACAGACTTTTTAAAACATTGCATATATCTTGCTAAATCCATTATTAAAGGAAACTTAAAATATGTGAGTACTCAATTTTTTGAGTATCTGATACACGAGTTCGAGTGGAGTTTAATTCGAACTTGATTTTTCAAGTACTGTACTCACTCGTCACTCCGTTCTACTAGAAGATAATTTACGAACCCTACTTTCAAAATGTTACGAAGGACCTACTGGTTCTATGGTGACGTTTTGATGACAATAGAAATGATCTAATCAAAGCAGCAATCTTCGTTCAGAAGAACAGGCAGCACACATATCCTGTTTATTAGTGTTTCATCTAGGAAAAAAGTAGGGCAGGGCAAATACCCGAAACATGGGCAACTTTTTGCATAAACTTGAAAAGTGAGGGCACATATTTGCGCAAACTTTAAATATGAGGGCACACATAGCATTTGAGTAAGAAACCAGTAATCACAGTAGGCCTAATGACTGTATCAGTACTCTAAGCCTACCCTATCACATAGTCATGGCGACTCAGGCATCAGCACAGAAGCAATAGAAATCAGCAAATGCGTGTACTTTAAATACAGCAGCCCTGGCAACATTGTATCAATATGTGTCAACACTTTGTTTACGTTCGGCCCTGATTTCAAACATTCTGATTCGAATTTTACTTCGTGTTCGTAAAAAGAGCGGGAAAAGAAATTAAAACTCATTAGGCTAGGAGGGTGCACAGTTTTTGAGGCAGGGAGGTAAATTCAGGCAGTGTCGCTTCTGAGTAAGCAGGATGCTAAACAGGTAGGGCAGCGCTGCACCCTTGTTTTTGTCTAGATGAAACACTATGTTTATGCAAAATTAATCTGTAAGATGTAAATGAAACACCAACCAATCTATACATCAAAATATGGATGATCTTGAAATCATTAATTAGAAAATTCTATAGAATGTTAAAAAAAAGTAAGTACTGAATGTTCTGCGATAAAAATTATATGATAAAGCTCTGGCAGCTCTATTTTTTTAAATGCATCAACAATTTGACAACAAAAAGCTTCGGTAGTATAATTTTCTTTAGTACATTTAAGAAAAAAAAGAAAAAAATTCAACTTACTTGTGTGGAATCAAAGACTCCCCCCAAACATAGAGATCATTATTTCCATTATGAAATGCAACAACATGTAATGGAGATTTCACAGGTGAAAGATTAAGTGCAGAAGTTACTGATTCTTTCAAACTTCCTCCAGAGACATCAAATAGAGCATTTTCACTGTGGTTCCTAAAAACAAAATTTTTCAGACTAGGTTAAAGTATTTCATACTGCAGAATAATTTACATTATATTTGTATTCCTAAATTTCCTTATCTCATTCAAACAAAAATAAACGAATGAATAATAATTCAATTTGTTTCTTGGGAAACAAATTGCTTATTTCTTGATATATGAATTGATTATGTTCTGTATGTTAATACTACTTAGACTATAAAAAGTCACTGTCTCATTAGGGCATTTTGAAATGTTTTGACAGTTATAGCTACCACATTAATCTGTTTGAATGCATTTTGGACCAATATTTACAAGTTGGTGATGGAGAGTATGGTACCGTACTTCTTTTGGAAACAATGTCGTTGTCATATTTTAACATGTCATAAAGAATGAGAACCACAGTTTAGCCTCCTTTTCTCATTCTTTGAAAGTTATAACTTGCAAACAAAAGGATTAGTGTGACATAAAAATATTTATACAAAAAAACTCTTACTTGCAACCTAATAGGCCTACTCTTATGGCACTTATGCTATGCTACAGTTTCTGAGAAAAGAGTATTTTTCATACATTCCAAAGCAGCATAACTTACAATGATAAGAGGTAGATCTTGCAGTTGTATAATAATAATGCACAATTCATATTCTCCACAACTCCATTTATGAGAATAGCTGCATCTGTGCATTTAACATTTAACACAATCAGTCGATGCATCTGAAATAAATTTAATGATTATATTGATACAGAAAACTTTTGAGAGAATAACAAACTCAAATTGTGCAGTCACGGGTGGCTTAAGAAACTTTGCGGCCCGGGCTGTTACACTATGAAGCAAGCCCCTACTTCTTTTTCCATAGAATTTAATTTTTATCTTTACAATTTCCCTCCTAAATCAGTATTAGCTAAGTCATGTGAAGGTCGACCGTGCTTTCTAATTTGAATTATAATGGTGATTTGAAGACCAAATATAGCTGAGCAAAGCAAGGGCAGAAATTTTTTATGTTTTCATTCCTAAAATTACTGTTTTAATTCAATTTCAAGGGAAATTTTGCAAGATTTTTTCATACCTCCTTTTTATTCTCCTGCTTGGGGCCCCCTATATAGGTCAATGATAAAGTTCATTCATCCTAAATTGGGGATTACATGGTTGTGTTTCCTAGGTAGAAACCTGTCTAATTTATAATTTTGGTTCATCCATCGGTAAGCTACTTTATAAGTTGAGAAAGTCACGTATCAGTACTTACAGCTGGTTGTGTTTGGTAAACTCTTAATAGTGAGACTTATTGGCATGTTTGAACAGCATTCTATGTTTCCTTAAAGTGGTTTTAATTTAAAATGACCACAATCCCTTTGCAAATTTGAACTATAAGAACTTGAAATACATTTATCTTGACAGAAGTGTTTTGTCAAAACCAAGTAAAAAAAAAAAAGAAAAATTGAGTTGACGTTGGCAGCATGAAAATGGTAAAAAAAAAGACTCATCATTCAAATCAAAATTATCGACTGTTGATTAAATTTGGCCCAAAATTTTGGACCATTTAGGAATAAATCATGAGGTCTTTTAAAGGTAAACTTGATTCTGAAATCGCACGTGATGACACATGAAGATGTGACTAATAGTCTTATTTTTTAATAACTGGACAGACTTAGACTGCAGCAATCCCTACGGTTACTAACTGTGTCCCAAATTTTTTGGGATCGTACCAAAATCGATGCTCTTCTCACGCATTCCGAACTAATCGAACCGGGAAAACGAAATTCCAGAAAAGACATTAAGTGAGAAAGGTATAAAAATCAACAAGGAATAACTTTGCCACATAGCATGTATAAAATACGTTAAAACTGCACTTACTGTTCACACGAAAATACAAAATTTTGCGGCCCTCGCTGCGCTCAGGATTTTAGATATTGTAAATGTACCAAGTCAAAACACCAACAACGAAAAGAAATATACATTTCCTGATTTTAAATTTTCTGGTGACATGATTATAACTTGAATAATTGGTTATAAATCAATAAACCACCATAATTAGCTTTACACTACCAGTATTAATGCCTTCACCCAAGTAGTAAAGTGCTAACTTATTCATCTCAGATTTTTCACCTTGTCTTTTTAAATGATAATTCATTTTGTTATATTCAGATAGACCTGTTTCTTTTTAATTCAAAGATTCAATTACTTGTCTATGTTTAAATAATTATATTTAGAGTATTGAAATTATATTGCAATATGCGACTTCACAGCTCAACAATTTCAGTGGATTTGATAGACGTCCATAGAGGAGCAATTTATTACTCCCTGAATTTTTTAGAAACAAGAAATTATATATAGTTTTATAAAAACAACAGCTACTTGAAATCTCGTAAAATAATAATAATGAAAAAATCAGTACTTTTGTAATAAATAGAAAAAATTCCACCCTTGCTTCGCTCGGGCTCCACTAGTATTTGCACTATTTGGGTTAACATGATATCATAAAAGTTGTAAATCTTACAAAATTTCTTTTTGTAGGCATCTACGTATTAAGTGACATCATACATGTTGAAAGTAACTAGGTATTAGTGTTGGGCGATACCAATAATTTTCATGATGATACTGATACTAAAAAAGTATCACGATACTCAATACTAAACG
>JAQFYR010001194.1:0-10555 GCA_034694985.1 Campodea silvestrii
ATTGAGCTAGAGTACCATGTTAAAATGCTGCAGTTATGATCTTTAGTTTCAGTAGGCCTAATTCAAAGAATTTTTGCACTTTTTGATCAGTTTGTAAATTATTTGATAATTTTGAAAGAAAGCTAGCCTTTGAGCTTCTTTTGTAAGATATTTTTAGCCCCCTCGAAACCACTTCAATTGGGATTGGTGGTTAAAATATCTGAGTGGTGGTTAAACTGACCACCACTGCCATATGTAGATACATCCCTAATATACAGTATTACAGTTGTATACCAACAACAGATAATGCTGAATTGATTTACTGTGTTTGTAGTGAAAATTACTGCTACAGGCAAACTTTGCTGAAAGTTTGGTTGCACAGTAATTTGTAAATTCCCTCTGTTTGCAGTGTACCTAATAACTGCAGAAATGAGCATTCATCACGAAGTCATGAAGATTTGCTTAATTCCCATGATCGTACCTCTAAAGAAAGCTGCAACTCGCTAAAACATCTTATAAGTAGTGAAAACATGCGCAGAGCATCAGGAGCAGGGAGCGTATCACCATACAGAGAACAATATTTGAACCTAACAGAATCTGACGTGCACCTCAGAAGACATGATAGTAGTTCACCATCTAAACCAGAACTTTATGTAGAAATGACTGGAACTCTCAAGGACTCAGGACCTCCTGTAAGTTGCATGCTCTTCTTATTTGTGCATGTGCCTGTTGCCTTGTTCAGAAGTTTATGATAGGGTCTACAGTATGCTAATTCAAATGTATGTTATTTACGGTAATACAATTGGATGGCTCAAAAAAATTGAAGGTTGCGAAAATGAAGCTAGATTTTTCACACTTGACTGACAGTGATTTGGTCAAATTATAATTTCTAACCAAATTTCCCTCAGAAGTAATAGCCAATGCACAGTGAGTTGCACAGCTAATGGTGAGGCAGGAGGAAGTAGCAAGTTGGTGCCGGTAGACCAAATGGCTCACAATTTTTTTTGTTTTTGTGCAAATTGTTTTTTTTTCTTTCTAGATCTTTCAATTTCATCTCTTTTTCAACGATGAGGGGGGTTAGTGCTGACAGGAAGTGGATCTTAGCCTGTGCACAGTTTCGCTTGCTTACTGCACTTGAAATCTGTAAACACACTTGTTTACTTGCTTTTAAGAAATTAATTACAAGCTACTAGAAGTATGCCATGTGCGAGTAGTAAATTTTCTGCTCGAGTCAACTTCAAGTCGAGTATTTTTCACAATTTTTTTAGCAAGTCAACATGCAGGCGAAACCCCTTGAAGATTCTCATCATCCAATATTATTTCTTATCCGTGCATTATTCTAATTTCAAACTGTATGTACTATAGCCCACGCCCTATAGTGAATTAACTTATAATTTTTCTCATTATTTTAAAGTCTACAATAATATTACAAATTCAAAGGCTGTATATCTTACATTTTCTCTGTTTATTCATTACTTTTTTTGTCATCTAAATCAAATAATATTTTGTGTCCTTCCGTCACGCTGAATTGTGTCCTTCCGTCTTCCGTTATTAATAAGCTTATAGAAGCTCTAGGAAAAAACTGCAAATTGCACTAACTTTGGATCCTAAGTTTGGTTGAAAAATATTAACAGATGTGTTTGCAGTAAAACTTAATTGTATATATTTTTCGTGATGGAAGGGCGATACTTATTAGCCACAAAGGACATATCTCTAAAAGCTTATTGTTAGACTTTTGGAACAGAAAAAAATTGTTTTGGAATCTAAAGAGTATCAGCTTTTCAGATATGTATAGCCTACCTTTTTAAAAAATATCGACAGGTTTGGTGTTAGATTCTCAAAAAAGCTTCAACATGTTCATTTGTCATGTTGATAGTTCGGATGTTTTTCCTACATTTAACTGTAAATTATTTGTTCTACAAGGGATATTCTATTTCAACTTAATATCCTAAAACTACTCAAAATAAGCTTTCAAATGATATATAATTTCACATCAATTAATACAAAACTTGAAAATTGTCAGTTCATGTCCACATTTTCATGGACTTGGCTGTATGTACAAATTCCAGATTTTCGTTTTTGTGGCAATGAAGCACTAGAAGTGTTCATAAATATCCTGATCTTCATCCAAACTCATTTTAAAAATAACAGGAACAAATGACTAGTAGCATAATTTATAACACCATCTAGGCCAAATAACTGCAAACTGAAGTTCATAAGTACGGTATCAATAAATCAAACAAAATCAACTGTACAACTGTATGTTTCTGTGATCTATTTCGAAGTTTGGTTTACTGCTGTTCGTTACGAAATGATTTGGCAATGCAGATTGTAGTTGAAGAATTTCGAAGCACATTAAATTATAAGTCATGAAAATAAAATGGAATAAGATTATTATAAAAGTTGCATAAATTGAAAAGTTTTGACTTGAACAACAAAAAATTGTTTTTAAGAGTTTTTAAAATTCACTTTTAGAGTAGGCCTACCGTTCTAGTTGAGTTTAGAAATGCTATTTCTGCTGTATCGAGTTTCCAATTTTTGCCGAAGTAAGATCGAGTCGAGTAGTAAAAACATTTTTTTTTTCCAGATCAAGTTTCAAGTACCGTAGTATATATTTTTCCTGAATTGAGGTCGATTTGTTTCTTATTTCTCTAATTAACTAATTTGTATTCCTTTTTTCTATTGATTTATTGAATGCATTTTTAAGTAAAGAAAAATGTGACCTGCTCTATGAAAAAGATCCTATCGGCCGGTTGTATACCGTAATTTATTTAAATAGGCCTACCGTAATTAGCAAAAACCAATATTTCAACATTGAGGATTTTAAGATTATGATGTTTCCTAATTAAAACCTTTCTGAAAATTGTTTTTAATTTATCCATAATGTTGAATCATTAAAAACAACTGTCAGTTTATTTACGGTATAGTTCAACTTCACACAAAACGAGCCTGATCAGCTGATTGTCAGATTGTGTGTAGTGCTGTTAATTGAACTTGGTGCTTGTGTTAGCAAATTTGTGTTTTCCTTAGTTTGCCATTGATGACAGCACTCTTCAGCACTTATTTCATGTTTTTGGCGAGTACAACACGTAGGCTACCTGCAAGGATAGAGATACGTGTGGTGTAACTAGATGTCAGTTTTTTCATTATATTTTAACATTCTGATACCGGTAACTCTAATTTACACTCGTTAACACTTGTAAAGTTTAAATAGGCCTAGTATGCAAATAATTTGTCAAACATGCTTGCAACTTTTTTCTGATAAATATCGCCTTTTAAATTCACCTTGCGCAGGTTTCGGCCAATTGGGCCCTTTCAAGTGGCATATTCAAGGGAAGATATTGGAAGGGAAAAGTTACTTCTGGTGTTCTGGATGTCTTTGAACATATTACTAGAAACCAAGAAGACTTAAATTTTCTAATCACTGATTTAAAAGTGTTGTAGCCTGTATGTGCAGAAATATACTCTGAATTATAAGTCTGTGTAACTTTTCAGTCGTTACCCCGGAACAGAAGGTCAATGACTTGTAAACTTCTAACTCAATTTTCTCAAAATTATGTGTTTGTTGATTAATAAATAAAAAATCACAGAATTCTTAGTTTTGAAGATGAAATTTAAATTTTGTTTTGTTCATAAGTTAAATCTCAGCAGAGAAACCAGAGCACTAACTCAATACTGACCGGTCGGACCCTTTTCATAGAGGGGGTCACAAATGTTGGTTTAGAGCAGTAGGCCTATAAAAATAAATTTAAGTTGTAGTCTGACACAGTGTGAGGGCTAAAATTTATTGTTTTATAATCTTTTGAAGTACCCATAAGCATAAACCTTAGCTGTATTCTGCCGTGCAAAGCAAAAACCCTGAATAGACCACTTTGGTCGAAATTCACTTTTCTACATATCCAGGCTATAGTTCTTGATGTGGTGCATCTGCTGGTATATTCGGTTTGACTGTAAAAAAATTACTTTTCGAGATAAAAAATGGCAAAAAACCCGAATATCACTTATTGGTTGTAAAAACCCCGAATATCCACCTTTTTCTGATTTATTTTTGTGTAAAAACCCTGAACGTGCATAAGGAAAACATTGACGGTAATTTTTTTAAATGGAATTTTAGATGTTTATATCATAAATTTTTAAAAAAAAATTCACCTGCAAAATGCAATTTAAATTTTTAAAATAACTTAATTACAAAAAAGTTATAAGCAAAAACACAAAATGTTGATTTCCCAACAATTTTGATTTTGGCGCGTTCGGGGTTTTTACTTTGCACGGCAGAAATGAGCAAAAGTAGGTTGCGTGAACTATATTAACTGAACATTAATTTTTATTCTTTCATTTAAGTAGTTATCCTACTTTTCAATCATGCCACAAATAATATTCGTGGCCACGCCAGTACTACTGTAGTTCGTATAGTATTAGGCTCTTAGCTTCAATTCTTTCCTAAAGTTACATGTATTCTTTCCTAAATACTGGGAGATTCTACCTATAACCTCTCTCTCTATAACGTCATTTTTATCTGACTTAAAATCCACGAAATTGCTAATAACGTTGGTATCTTTTTATCCAATGTTGGAGTGAAATTCACTTGGAGTTGCCCCTGAAATTTACTGCAGATGAATAGAATATCTGTGACGAAATGGCTGGGATCTCAGGTTATCTTTTCCAAGAAGGAAATTCACTAAACATCTACACCACTATTCAGTTCTTTGAAGTAACTCACAGGTGTATCCCATGAACGAATAATTTCTCCTTACAGAGCGTCGAAATATTGAATCCATCAAAGTTCAAATTATGAATTTTGTATAGTAGGAAATATAACGAAATTCCATTTCTTTTAAGAAAGTGATATTTTATGTAACCCCGCTCTAAGAACTGCAGAAAACTGCTTAGTCCATCAGGAGCTCTCACATTTTGAAATCCCCACACGTCATTTCAAAATTTAACCAACCCAAATATGTTCCATGAACTCCACGTATATGCTCCATGAACTCCACGATATCTTATAAACAGCATCCTCGTTACTGTAGGATGCATTCGGTTTTTCTTTTCTCAATGCTTTATAGAAATTGTATTATTTTCCTTATTTCGGTACCTTTTATATACACAATGTTTTTGCTTTCACCCCATCCAACTTGCTGTTGATTATATTTTTCAGTCTCTGGGTGAAGTCCTCCAGGTGGGCTATATGATCGAGGGAGAAAGCGCAGAAACCGAGAGTTTCGAGCTGACTTGGAGAGACTTTGTGCAATGATAGAGGAAATTTGTGCAGTGATAAAACTTCCTTAAAAAAAATCCTGCGCCAGGAAGAGTACCCCGCCTGTCCCCGCCCAGCCGCCAGGGGCGTCTTAAGAAATTTTGGAGCCCGGGGCTGCATTCCACTACGGGGCCCCTATATACTTATCAATAGTGTAAATTAATTATTATTTTCACCTTTTTGGCCCGAAATCTATAATATTGTAAGTAGTGTGAAGGTTAATACTCCAATTTTGCTTTCAATTTGAACTTTCATGCGTAAATGGTAATAAAAATGTGCCCGAGCGAAGCGAGAGCGAAAATTTTTACGTTTTCATTCCTGAGAATGCCATATTTGCGCAATTTCAAGGGAAATTGTGCAAGGTTTTTTACATTGTAGGTAATTTTTCTTTTTATTGTCCTGCTTGGGGGCCCCTAAAATTCGGGGGCCCGGGGGTGCAGCCCCCGAGCCTGAGTTTTCATAGCGATGCATCACAATTGGTACAATAGGGGTGCAAAGGAATGACGTGACGAAAATATTAGTGCTACAAAAGGAATAGTATTAAGCTAGCCGCACACTACATCGGATCAGAACGGAACGGAATTTGCTTTACCCGGCACTGAGTTAGATGGGAGAATTTATTCCGTTGCGATCCGGCGTGATGTGCGGTCTTCCATGCACAAGAATGCATACGATATTTTTGTTCATCCCCGATCCGATCATTTCCGACGTAGTGGGTTAGAAGCTTAATTGGAAATTTGATTTGTATGAATTATGCATTGTCAAATTTAACCATCAGTGAGCATTTACATGAGATTTTCAAGATCACACCCAGATGATATTCTGAAGGTACAAACTATACAAAGTCGAGTAATGAATATATTTTTATTTGAACGCAGTACAGTTTCTGTTTTTGTGCAGTAAAAACAATTAAAATAACTGCATCCAGTTCACATCCCTATATGTAATTTTTTCGTCTGTCTATTTATTTGTTGTTGTGATTTTAAATTTCAAGATTTCCGTTGACGACCAGAATGTTGTATGAATAAATTTAGCTGTTAAGCTAAATTTTTAACCTTAGCTTCCAAGAAAGTGCAATGTAAATTATGTGTATTTTGCATCTTTTGCGTAAATTAAAGGGATAAAGAATATGACGAGCACGACATTGCAATATTGGAGGAGAAAAGTAAACCTTTAAAAATAGCTGCAGATCATGACTGTATGCAAATCAGACCCCCTGATATTTTCTGCAACCAAAAATTTATCAAGAAAAAAAAGGAAGGGAAATGTGTAAAAAAAAATTGGATTTTTATAAAAGCCACTTAAAAACTGTACTTTCTGTAACAAATACAAAAAAAATTCTTCTTCGCTTTGCTTGGGCTTTTATTAAGATCTTCGATTTCGCACCCATATACCTTATTGTCCTTCCTTGAATTTTATTTTACTGCGGACAACCATGCTGTAATTTTATAGCAGTTCTTCAGTTTTACATAAATTATACAAACATATCCTTTTAAAAGCAACGTTGACTTATCTCTTCCATCTCATATAGGAGACAAACAACACCTGAAATAATAATAGATACAAGTAAACCATAAAATTTTAATAATGACTTTGTGTATTAGTTTTCACAAAAACATCTACTCATGCAAAACAATTAATTGCATGCAAACATGCAATAACCATAAATTATAATTTAAGTTATTACTTATTTCTTATTATGGTATATACATATTCCTTAATTATTTAATTGAATTAACTAAATGTTGCAATTGACAATGCAAGCAAAAAGAAGTTTCATATTGTACTAACATACTATATTATTATATTATTATAATAATATAATAATATTGAAAGTCTTGATTTATTACTCACTGCTTTGCCGGTCAGTATCAGTTGCAAGTAAAATTACGGCATCACGATTTCACTAACTGACCATCCAAATATTATGCTGAGTAATCTACACGATCTTTTAAGTTGGAACATATATTTTCGATTCCAGATTTCCAGTAGCTGATGAGTATATCGATTCAAAAAAGTCAAGACTGCTAACACGTTCAGAAGAGATCTTATTTTCTCGGATAAAATTGAACGTTTGATGGAATATACTCTGAAACGCTATTCTCAATATTTTTTAAATGGTGATTCTTACTATACTATAGAGCGAATGAACTGTCGGTGAAAGCAATTACATTAAGATATGGATGCATCATCAAGATTAAAATATAATGAATTAATGATTGAAATAAAAAAATGACTCATCTTATAGTGAGATTATTCTCAACCGACGAAAAAAATCCAATTTCTGTACAGTTTTCTACATGCTCCAAGTCACATAATAAATAACATTATATTTGTGTAAGATCCTCCTTACCAGTGTTCTTTCTGAATTTATATGAAAAGCATGTGAAATATATCAAGACAAAAAAAAATATTTCTAACTGCAGTATATATTGCAGACATGAAAATCGTCGAGACTATTTCCTTTTCGTGAACCAATTTTGCGAATCTGTTGCGAATAATTATAATTTCTCGAGAGATTTCACTTATGCCAACTTATAGCTTCTTCTGTACCGTAATACTGAGAACACTTGTATAAATCTACTTACGTTATTATTTTGTGGTATGTTAAGTTACCATGTAGAAAGTTTTGAACATTATAAGTTTTAATTGAATTATATGCAGAATTAATGAATTGGGTAGCAATGGTTACACGCTATTTATAAATGTTAAAAGTGGTTTTGAAGTTTAGTATCGCAGAAAACAGCATGATACATTGGAACAAATTATATATGTTACAGTGTACATGTTTATGATTGTACATGTATTTATACGGAGGAGAAGGAACAATTGCGTTTCTTTTATTATTGAAGTATTAAGGCGAGAAAACTTTTTGAATGTTACTGTGTGTAATTTTACTTTGAATGAAGTAATGAAATCCCCGAAGGTGATTCAGTACAAATCGTACTAATAACCTGTGAATACAAGGTGGAATTTTCTGGCACACAAAAAATAGTCGCTCCAACGGTTTTATAAGGTCTGACTCGTGAGATAGATTTCAGACGTGCTCCTTGTTGCTTTTGTATTATTAATTTGATTTAATCTGAACCATTTTGATTTGGAATTTTAATAATAACAATAATAATAATAATAATCACGAAAGCCTGGTTAAGAACATCAGAGAAAAATAAGTTATACTTAAACTCAAGAACACTGACCAAGGAAATATAAGTTACATATCGTTGGCAACTAACTTCTATTTTTACAAATAGCATACTTTCATGCCCAGAATAAGCAGTTGACCAGTTCTTATAGTATCAGAAAGCTTTACGTTTGCAGGAATATTGACAATCGATTTAAGATTACCGCCATGACGAATTTATTTTACGATAGAAATTTAGCAATAATTACTGGATAATATATATATATATATATATATATATGAGAAAATATTATTTAATGCATAGAAAATTTTCAATATTTGTTCATTACATTTCAAAATCATAAAATATAGCTCTATACACACGAATTAGCTGTACCGTAAAAAATAGCATTAAATTGTTATTCCCATATTAGCAAAGCACACTATAACAAGTCTCAATGTATTGGCACAGGTTTGCAAATAAACAGTATAAAGCTTTAACAAAATTATATGTGCACCATATGCATCGAAAAATAAAACGCTTATTGTATTTTTCGATGTCATAATACTTTAATTGATATATATTAAAATATAAAAGGTGTTATATTTATAATATCTTTCCATAAACATGCATTTTCATCTAAATTGCGATTGTTCAAATTTGCAATATTACTGTATAGTGAAATGTTATATAAACTTAATCGCGATGCATGTATTTTGAACATGAAATTTATAACTGCTTACAGCTGCTTGAATGTCACCGAAGGACAAAATGTTTTCTACATATTTCTAAAAGGAAAAAAAATGTTGTAACCAACATTGTTCGATAGAAAGTTTCTGGCTTTCTGCTGAACATTTTTTTTTTAAATAAATGGTTCTTAGAATGCAACAAAATCTACAAAATGCAATAATAGCTTATTATACTTGGATCAGCAATAACTGAGCAAACAAATTAAAGATGTACCGAAATAGTTAAACGATGGACCACTGTGAGTCTGTGAAATATAGCAAAGCTAAATGCTTGCTGCAAAATCACTTAATTCGGTAAATTTACAAAACATGAGTAATTTTTGGCATCTAAATTAAACAAATGTTTCTTTAGAATGGCCAGTAAACGCTTGTAATTGTTGATCGAGAAAATTAGACATTTTTCAAGAATTGCTTTCGTTTCCATTTCAAAACAGAAGTGAATGCGAGCATTGCGAGGGTAACTGCTAGTAGATTACTATAATATAACTGCAGTGCATGCGAAGGTCTTAGTACAACAGATTCGATTAATACATGCTGGTTAACACACAGATAAATGCAGTTTCCTTATTTTATTTATTTATACTTGTTCAAATCTGGTACAATTTGAGGACGAAAAAACAAGAATTTTAACCATGCCAGCTACAGCGTTTACAATCCGTAATTTCTTCATTTTTATAATGAAGTCAAAGATCATTCTGGTTTTCAGACTTTTTCCCAGGTGGTACCAGATAAGCTATCGTTAGTTTCATTATATCTAGTGAACTGAGTTATTTTCTTAATTAATATTATCACATTATTTTTCTAAGAATCTTATAAGAAAAGGTTCGAATCAAGTTTCCAAATCGACAGAAAGTGAAAAAAAACTTAACCTATTCTTGGTACCAATAACAAGAAAAGTTTAGAAGCAACTTTTTTCCTTGAAATGTTTTAAAATAAGAAAATCTTTCCCGAACCACGATTTCATGACTCTGTATACGTATACACGAAAGAAGCAACATGTTAAGGATAATAGGAATTTTATGTATGTGACAGGTGGTTACAATATTCTAGAAGGTCCCATGAGAACATGCAACATTTTAAAACCAGTTGTGATACAAACAAACATGATGGAAAGAAAACATTCTCATCATTACTGCTGCTAGCTCCGGGAATTCTGAAGTGAGGTTTTTTTAATGCACTAGCTATCGGTCCGGAATGGGCATTTCTTGTTATGTATTTTAAAATGTTTTAAAATTATTGCTTGAAGTTTCAGAAAAGTTGTGATAGAAATCAAGAAATATTATTTTGACATTGAAATGAGAGGCCCTTCGTTTGTGTCTCGCACATATGAAAATGTGTGTAGACACGTTACAAGTATATATCATAAAAAACACTGATATAACTAAACATTTACCATCACAATCGTTAATTTTTCCCCGTTATGCAGACTTTAAGTTTATTTATACTTCAGA